>JBCEWC010001915.1:0-37483 GCA_038996855.1 Solanum aculeatissimum | reverse complement strand
TTTTATTAATGGTGTCAAAAATATTATATCTGAATTTTAAATATTTAAATACTATTTAAATTAGTTTATATGTTAATCTATTAAAATTGTGTCAGTACATTATATATGTATTTACATAAACAAATCTTCTAGTTTAAAGAATAGTAAGAACATCATTTTCATACTATTCAATCTAAAATTAAATTTTAAATTAAAATAATTAATTAATATTTTTAAAATAAAGAGAGAGAGAGAGAGAGTAATTTATATTATACTATATTAAAAGTGTGAAGACCCTAAGAAATGTTGTTTAAACTTTTTTGTCCTTCGTTAAAAGACTCTGCTTTAGATAAAATTATTTTTTCACTATTTTTTTTTAAATTATTATTTAAACTCAACATTAATTTTTATTTAGATAACGATAAAAATAGTAATTATAATAAAGTAAAAAAAATCTGGAATTGAAGTAGAATAAATATATGCTAATTAAAAAAATATGTTCAAAAATAAAATAAATAATAAATTTATTTGAAAAAAGGGCATTTTTGACCCATTAAATAACAATAAGGGCATTTTTGGACCAAAATATTGACAGTAAGGACATTTTTGGACCAAAGTATTGACGATAAGAATATTTTTGGATCAAACTATAAATGAAGGACATTTTTGTTCATTTCATATAGTTTAAAGGAATTTTTGACTCTTTTTCCTAAATTTAATTAAGTTAAATAGTACTCCTTTATTTTCTTTCTAAAAATAATAAAAGTCTAAATAACATTGCATTAAGCAATGTAAATTTAATTTAGATTATTATAATGAACTCAACTACATAAATTTAATAAAGTTAAATAGTGCTCCTTTATTTTCTTTTTAAAAATAATAAAAGTCTAAAATAACATTGTATTAAGCAATATAAATTTAATTTAGATTATTATTTTTTGCTTTATTTGTATATTTTCATAAATTATTATCTAATAATAACATTTGATTATTTGTTCTTTTTATGTAATTTGCTATTTTTAAGATTCAAATTTTATTATTAGATAATAATTCATGAAAATACACAACATGGTTAAATTCCTACAAAGAAAATCTTTTTCCAACTAAAATAGATTTGAGTCAAGAAAGAAAATAGTAAAAAAAACTTTCAAATAATAATTAAAAAAAAACATCTAGAAAAAAAATCAAAACAGTCCAAAAAGAATTTTTTATATAAAATCGTTCAAAAAAGGAAAAAACTTTCAAAAATAGACTTGATCCGAAAAGAGAATAGTGAAAAAAATCTTAAAAATAATAATCAGTTAATTATTTAATTTTTAATTAGTCATCTTTAAATTATTACTTTATGTATTGAAAAACTATTAACATATCTATATTATAAACAACTGAATTGATCTTCTCACCTTTGTCGATTCACAATACACTAACTATTACATCAAGCTAATAATATTTATTATTTTTATTTACATGAATATTGTATTTATTTAATGATAAATACTATTTATATAAAAAATTTAAATTAACACTGCACATACGTACAAAACACGTACACTAAATTAGTAAAGAGAAATGAAAGGAAAAAAATTCTTTTTCTCCTTCTCTTTTTCCCCCTTTTCCCCCCCCCCCCCCCCCCCCCCACCCCTGTTACTTCTCCTTCTCCCTCTCCTTCTCCCTTTCTTTCTTTTTCTCTATGCTATTTTTGGTAAAAAATATATAATTATATTTGATAAGAGTTAAAATTATATTAAAACTTGATAATTTAGGTTAAATAATATATTATTTATATTAATGGGCCTTAATTTTGTTTGAAATTACCATAATGTAATAATTACTTTAAACTTTCTTTTTAATTAATTTTATAAAAAGAAAGATATATCCTTCATCTTTATACTTCGATTTTTTATTAAAAGATGATTCTAGAATTATTTTTGATGTTTATCTTTCTTGGTAGATTTTTATTAGCATGTGAAATTACTTTTTTTATCCTTAGTCATTATTGATTTTATATTTCTATAAAATAATATAAAGATATTTCTAGAAATATATATTTTTTAGTTATATTTTTTGATAGATTTTTATTAGTGTGGAATTACATTTTTAGCCTTGATCGTCCTATCTTTCACATTTTTATATAATAGAAATATTTTTTATTATATAGAAATGTGAAAAGTAAGACGACTAAGGATAAAATGTAATTTCACACTAACAAAAATCTATCTAGAAATATAGTCAAAATATATATATTTCTCTAAATATTTTTTTATTATTCTATAAAAATATAAAATCAATAATAAACAAAGATAAAAAAATAATTTCACGGCTAACAAAAATCTAATTTCTTCCTAATCAAATCCGTCCAGTAGGAACTTCTTCGGGTCGCCCGAATCACTCAAACACCCTAAACCCTTGAATCCGAAATTGTTCGCATTCCGTTGTTCTCGTGTTACCAAAATTCTAAACCTAGGTATGCACTTCAGGAATCGGCTTGTACGTTCACTCAGAAGCACAAACGATGAGTTTGGGGTTTTCATGCAATTCAAAGCATCAATTTCAAGCCTGAAAGTGGCATGGCGCAAAGACCCAAAGCTAGACCAAGCTATTGAAAACGACAAAAAATGGAAGCAGTGTGCCAGAGTTGTCAAAGAAGTGCTAAACGAGCCGGGTCAGGTAATCCCTCTTCACTATTTGGAAAAACGCCGTGAAAGATTAGGGTTGCAAGTAAAAATCAAGACTTTTCTTGATTGGAACCCCGGGTTATTCGATACTTATCTGGATCGGGTCAGACCCAAATCAGAACCGGTCACATTTGTTCGACCCAGTGAAACACTAAGACAATTCTTGGAAGAGGAGAGTAGGATATTTGTTAAGAATGAACCCTTATTGGTTTGTAAATTATGCAAACTTTTGATGATGTCTAAGGATAAGGTTGTAAGTGCAGATAAATTGATACAGGTTAAGAGGGAATTTGGGTTCCCGAACGATCTTTTGGTGAATTTGGTGCCAAAATATCCAGAGTACTTTAACCTAATTGGTGAACCTGGGGAGGGGAAATCATTTTTGCAATTGGTTACATGGAACCCAGAGTTTGCGAAGTCTGTGATTGAGCTAAGAGCTGAGGAAGAATCAAGGTTAACAGGAATTAGAACTAGGCCAGCATTTAATTGGAAACTTCCACCAGGTTTTTTCATTAGGAAGGAAGTGAGAGAGTGGATTCGAGATTGGATGGAGCTTCCTTATATATCACCATACGATGATGTATCACATTTGGATCAATCTTCACGAGAGATGGAGAAGAGGAATGTGGGGGTTTTCCACGAGTTGCTATCACTTTCTCTTTATAAGCGTGTTCCCATCCCCATTTTAGGCAAGTTTAGTGATGAATATAGGTTTTCAAATGCATTCTCGAATGTATTTACTAGGCATTCAGGGATATTCTATACTTCGTTGAAGTGTGGGATTAGAACTGCAATGCTTAGGGAAGCATACAAAGATGGTGAGCTGATAGATCGAGACCCACTTCTTGAGATTAAAGACAAATTTCTTGAGTTACTTGCTGAGGGCCACAGGCAGAAAGCTGAGTGTTTGAGGATGCAGAGAGAGATGGTTCAGGAGAACTTGAAAATGATGGCAGTTAGCAATAATGAAATAGACTATCAAAAACATTGAAGAGGAGGAAGATGCAGTGCTTTGCATGCTAGCGTCATGTTTAAAGTGAAGCTGGGTGTAAATACAATTGCTAGTGATGTTAGAACAAGGAGTCTTATTATATGGTTTCACAAATCAAAGGCCAATATAATTTCCTTTGGTTTTTGTCAGGGAAATTTCATTTTGAAGATGCTATATTTCTTAGAGGACCTATCTTTTGATAAAAGAAGTCAAAAGATGCCTCCCATATGATTCAGTTGCTCATATCAAGTCATTCTTTTCTCCGGAAAATTATACTTGCCATGGGATCTGGGTTTTACCACACTCTTCTACAAATTCTTGTTATAGTGATGACTACTGACTCACAAAGCAGAGAGTTGTGGGGAAATGTGCCACTGCTCATTTTCAGTTGAAATTAGCAGAATGCTTGTTATCTAGTAGACTCTGTGTTGCAACACAACAGCATCTTTTCAAATTTGGGGGACAATTTGTTGAGATTGGCTTCACAAATTTGTATGAACATTCCTGGGTTCAAAATTAGTTGCTTCATGTTGGAATCTATGCTTGACCCGAGAATCTCCTTTTTTACTTCAAGCTGCAACTATTCAACATGGTTTGAGACCAACTGTGACTGGAGTATTACATTTTATATACCTTCTTTGGCATGCATCTCTCTCTTCCCCCCACTCTCTCATACCTCGCATCTCTCTCTTTTTTTTTTTTTTTGATTTGCACCGGGTGTCCGAGTCTCTTAGAGCCCCGACTAATCCCGGGGGTGCACATGCCCTCGAGCATCTCTCATTTTAAAGCTCGTTTGTTCCCATCTATTATCTTAAGGGCTGCAAGAGTTGCTATGGATAATATGTTTGGGATGAAATTTTGAAAACTTAACCATCTCTCTCCTTATGCCCTATGATGAAGGATAATACTGCCTTATCTTCTGTTTATGTTCTTTTTTCTTGTTCTTATTGATAAGTTATCCTCCATTTACTACTAAACGGATAATTCATTTCTGGACTTTCTGATTTTAGCAAGTTCCTTTCCTGCCTCCTAGTCTGCTCATATTCAATAAATGATAAATTTATCTACCAAAATATGGCAGATGGAGCTGGATATTTGTCTTTGAAACCCTCTAGCAATTGTTACTTTCGTCTGGTTCATCATGCATGGTTCAGTGAATAGTTGCAACTTGTGCAAACAGTTTTATGAAACCTAACATAGCTTCTGAACTGAGATTCTAAGTCTCCACATCAAAACAGAATGCTCTGATGCCGATTGGGGTCACCAACATTACAAATTCTAGCATGAAGGAAGGAAGATCCAGTGTGTAGCCAAAGATTTGATTTGGTCTTCATGCAACAAGTTAGAAATTTCAATATTATTCCGAAAAAAAAACTGATTGAATGCATTTTTCTCTTGCAGGCATCTTTATTCAATGTTGTGGCTGAATTGGAAGGGTGAATTGTGCATTGAGAAGAATGCACAATAAATTCAAGTGGTGCAATATGGATTATAGTATTCTGTAGCCAACCTACAAATATAACATGGCTTTGTAAACGAGGCAACCCTTGTATAGACCCAGCGCATAATGAGAGTTGGTGATGCCCAGGATCGTGGAACTGGAAATATAATATGAGGCGACAAAATCATTAATCACCAAATTCAGCACAATTTTTGAAAATATGCACTATTTGGATTTCCTGGGATCATTATAGCTGCTAGAAACTCTCTCATGTTTTGCTTTTAAGTTTCTTGAAAGTACATCTTTTGTGATCTCAAAGTTCCCGAGGAGCTCGAATTTGTAGTATAAAGATATTGTTGAGGGCTGTACTTAGTGAACCTGCATTTGTCTCTTGGCATTGGAAGTATATTATGTTTATAGCAAGCTCCTTGATCTGCTATATATCAGTTTCCTTTTTCCTTTTCCAAGATTGTGTTCATAAGAATTTTTTGCAACAACTAGCGAAGCTTATGTATTAAGGGGTAAAGTGATGGTTTGCACACATTTATACCTATACCTCAATAATGCTGTTAGCCTGTCCTATGTACTCATGCCACAGTTTGCGCCTGAACAGGAAACAGAGTCATGCTTGTTTATTCAACAGGTTATGCTGTCCTATGGGAGTCTTCCATACAATAAAGTGGGAGTTTAATTCTTGCTATCATCCTTTCCCCTTCCTTCATTTCCTAATGTAATAGAAATTCTTATTGTATTTGAGTACTCTTAGAAATAAAACCCAGGCCCTTCTCATTGTGATTGATATATCTTATAGGTTGCTTTGTCTTTATGCTTTTCAATGGGTTATGTTTTTTGTCTAATTCTTTATATTATATGCTTTTACTTATTCGTAAAGATCTTTGATTTTGGAACAAGATCTATTTTGGAATAATAAGCTTGTCAGGAACATCGGTCGTGGTGAAATCTCTCTGTGGCATTTCTCATACTGGCATGACTCTGTCCCCTTCCTCAATAGGTCCTAAATAACGGGTACTGGAAAATATATATAACAAAAAGATGGAGTGTTTACATTTCTGTTTATTTGTTTATGTTTTTCCCAGTTAGGAAGCTTTCAGTTGGATCAACTTTTGTGTTTCTCAAGTAAATATTACTTGAGAAAAGAACACAATTCACACAAAAAGAATGAGGCTTCCTCAACCATGGACCTAATATGCTCTATTGCAGGTATGTATGTACCATATCTGTTTCTCAATTTTTTTTTGGCTGATGAAACCTGAAAATCAATACCTAACTTGAACAACATGAAAAACTTGTGAATGCAGATTTAGTGTATATAAGTGAAACTGAAAGTTAGTGTTGGCAGGAGGTAAGTACTTGCTAGCTGTTAGTGAGGAACTTAACAAAGGCCTTGAAAGTTGTCTTTTTTCAAGTGTCAGTAGAAGAACGTTCTGTCAATCAGGGAGATGGACATACATAACATCCTGAAGATAGTATTGATTGTGGCATTATTCCTATTGGTGCACCCAAGTGGATCAAGAGGCCAATGGGTGACTAACCAACCTAGTCCTCTTTGTCCCTCTCAATTTGCACTAGTGAATCATGCATGTTCGTTGCTTCCATTCGTTCCGGTATCTCCACCACCTCCACCACCCCCTTCTCTGCTAGCGGCCCCACCTTCTCCTCCCAGCCCTCCAGAAAGAAGACACAGACACAGGCATGATCGACACCAGGAGTATAAGGAAACTTCTGCAGAAGAGAACTGCTGCAGGTGGATGAAACAAGTTGACAGCGAATGTGTTTGTGATCTACTGGTTCGTTTGCCTCTGTTCCTGTCTAGGCCTGTCCACCAGTACACTATCATGGTTGATCCAGCTTGCAATATCACGTTCCAGTGTGGTTCGAGGAGGGTTGAGAATAATATGTTACCTCCTTTCCCATGATGCACCATCTCGATATACTTTGACTATTGGTGTTTTAAGTTTATTAACTACATCTTGAAATGAAAAAATGTCTTAAGAAAGTAGAGTAACCTAGTATTTTCGTTTAATGCTGATGAAAAAGTCTGTAATGTGTAGTTGAAGTTAAAGAAATAAAAGTTATGTACTTGTCTTTATCAAATTTTGTGTTGATCTTTGTAACTTGCTACTCCATTTCAATTTAAGCTATCTTGCGACGTTTAAGAAATTAAGGTGGATTTTTGAAACATGGGACGGAGAGAGTATATCTTTTAAATGACAAAAACGTAGATCCAGAATAGGTTCTTGGGTTTAAGTCGAGAAAACAATTAAATAGTCTCTTATCTTTGTTAAATCTCAAAGTCATCCATGAGTTTTCACATGGAGTATTATTAGTCCCTCATGTTTGTAACATTGGTACACTTTTTGCCCTCTTTTAAACTTTTGCCTATTTTTTACATTGATTTTGTTCACAATTTTTATGTACGGAATATTAGTCGTTTTTAATATACTTAGCAGAAATGATAACTTAGGAGAGCACCTTGTTCTATTTAAAAGCTAGAAATATTATTACAGTTAAAATTGAGAGGTTCATCACATCAATTTCACATACGTATAAATTTTTCTTTTCTTACAACGTCATATGTCAAGGCACTCTTAGTTTGATTACAATAATATTTCTATTAAAACAGACAAGTTGCTCTTTGCACCTTCTTTCATATGTAATAATTATTTCTACCAAATATATAAAGACGATCAAACATTTCACACATGAAATTATAGACAAAATTAATGTTAAAAAATAAGCAAAAATTTGTTAAGGACTAAATGTGTACTAATATTGCAAACATGAGGAATTATTAGTAATCTACGTGAAACTCAAGAATAATTTTGATACTTAACCGAAAGATAAGGGATTATTTTCAGTCTTTTCTCATTTAAATCGATTCATTGTTTTCCGTTCAAACTATGCGTATAGTATGTCTTTTAAATACTCCCTCCATCCCATTTTATGTGACATCATTTGGCTTGACACAGTGTTTTAAGAAAAAAGGGAAGACTTTTGAAACTTGTGATCTAAAATCATCCATAGATATTTGTATAGTTGAAAATAATTTCATTAAGGGTAAAAGGGAAATTTTAACTTAAAATCATTTCTAATTCAAGTAAGGTGACATTCTTTTTGGGACGGACTAAAAAGAAAAGGGTGCCACATAAAATGGGACGGAGGGAGTGACAAAAAGGTAGTTCAAGAATAGGTTCGTGGGTTTAGGCCAATTCATTGTTTTTAGTTCAAACTTCAAACTACGCCTATAGGATGATACTTCTTTTCGTTTCTTCTTATCTCTATTTTCCCATGTAATCTTACTTGTATGAAAAATACGTGTCCCAACTTAAAATTAATAATCTAGATTTAACTAACCAAAACAAGATTCTAATCATGTTAAACTAATGAATATTTCCATATATTTGCTTCCAAAAGATCTGTCAATTCAAAAATTCTAGCTACATTAAGTTAACTAAAAAAGATTTATATTTTTTTTAATTAAATATGATCATGGGTCATTTTATTGACAAATTCAAATCTAATAACACCATGTCTGAGACCAGAGGCCGACAACAATCGACCCATTTGTCCTTACAAATACCCTCAATCCCATTCTATTGCCCCTATTGCCTTTCCACTTTCCAAATTGTGTCTTCTCTTGTACTCCTCTAGTCAATGTATCTAGAAGCATTGAGAAACCCTCGTTTCTGCCTTCCATGCTTCTGGGTGACCAATCTCCCCGGATTCTACCTTCCTACTAGCTGTATGATGACTATAATCGACTGTTGTCCTTGGTAAGTCCCGAATTTCTTCTTCAACAAAGCCCTCTTTCCATCTGTTCTTATTCTCTTTGTGTCTTTCTTCAGCATGCCGGTGAACCTTTTGCTTCTAAGGTGCTTGGGTCTGCATCTTGAAGTTGATACTTGGGTAAGTCTGCTTCTACCTTTCCCTCATTTGGATGCTTTTCCATAGCTCTTGACCCTCCTCTCTACCTTAGTCCAGATGAAGCAAAGGAGATTCTGAGATGCTCATGTTTTCCTCCGGTCTGGTACTCCTTCAATTGCAGTGCACTCCTTTCCAGATCTAACATCCAACCCTCCTTTTTGACGGAGATCCTTTTGTAAGCTAACCTAGTATAGTAGTAGGAGTAGAATTTGTAAAGATGTGTGAAGATTCTCTACTTGTATATATTAGCTTCTTCCCCCTATTTTTGTCCTCTGTGATTATTACCCATGTGCCTTGATAGGCCTTGATTTAATTTGTAAGTTGTATAATTGGGCCTGATCACAATTAACAATCCTCTTGCAACTACTAGGGAGATCTTGAAATCTACTACAACGAAAACTTCTGTTGTGATCCAATGCATGATTGGCTAGCTTACTGCCAATTGGTTAGCTTCTCTATATATGTGATTGATCGAAGCTTGTAATTTATGCATGATTGAATTTATTTCCTCTAAGTGTGTTCTAATTAACCATGGTATTTTCCATTCTGCACAAATTATCTTCTGTAGACTTAGGGAGTCAGTTTCCAAGATTATATGATGCAGTTGTTTCTCCTTACAGTACCTTAGGCATATTAGGATAACAACTGTTTCTGCTTCCATGTTGGTAGTGACCCCTATCTCCTTGGCTTCTGCATATCTTAAATCCCTAGATGATCCCTTAGGCAGAAAGCATAAGCACTCAGACCTGTATTACCCCTGCTAGCCCATCTGTATTAGCTTTTATCCAATTATTGTTAGGGAATGTCCACATAACAGGAAGATGATATAGCCTTGGCCTATAGGCTTCCAGTGTTTGGATCATTCCCCTCCAATCCTTAGGTATCAGAATCCTAGGGTATCTCAACTGTACTACATAGTATAGGAGTTGTTGACACTGAAAAGCAACTGAATCAAAGGACACGTCTTTCCCATGTCTTATGTCATTTCTTCTCTTCTATAAGATCCACATCATTATCATTGGGGAAACCTTCATAATTGGTCTCAGTTTCCTCGATGTTTCCATGGCCCACCACTTAGTGATTTGTTGTTGGAGGTGGGAGTCCTCAATGCTTAAACCTGCACAGGAAGCAAACTGCCTCCATAGTTTTAATGCTATGGAGGTTGTTAGAAATAAATGACTCATAGTTTCCTCTTCTCCATTTTCACAATAGTAACATCTAGATGCCAATTTTTTTTTCATTCTCTTCAAATTATCTTCACTGGCAACTCTTCTTTTCCATACCCTGCATTGAAAGAAACATATTTTGAAAGGGACACTCTTGATCCATATGTTTTCCATCCACCATACCTCCACCTTTTTTCTCCCGGGATATTGAAAGGCTGATTTATTAGTAAACTGTCCATTAGATTGGGGCATCCGCCATGCTAAGTCAACCTCTTCATTTAGGACAGGACTGTTATTATCAGTAATGTGATCTACCAGGTCAGCATCTAGGATTCCACCTAGTTTCTCTCTATTCCAGTCACCTTCCCTTGTAAAATCTCTAACTTCAGGTCCATCCTCTGTCCCATGCTCCACAATGTAGTACAAAGCTCTTAAGTTTGGTCCAGTTGTCAAATCAAAAGCTCATTGTTTCTCTCTTAAGCTGCCACCAAATGTTATACTCAACCTCTTCTCTAATTTCAATCATCTTTTTTCATACAAATGACCCACCCTTACTCACAACTATAGTAGGGTGATCTATCTTACACTTCTTATTCCATATGTAAGTGCTCCATAGAGTATCCACAAAAGTTCTAAACTTCCACCACAATTTAGCAAGTAGAGCCTTTGAAGTGTCATAAAGAGATTTGAATCCAATGCCACCTTCTTCATATGGATAACAAAGTTCATCCCATTTTACTTAATGTTTTCCCCTTTCACCACCTACCTTACTTCAAAAGAAGGAGACAAACATTTTATGAATGCGACCCAACACCTTCTTTGGAGGGTTCATCACAGATAGAAAGTATATAGGTATTGAGGCCAAAATATGATTAACAAGAACCATTTTTCCTCTATAAGATAAGAACCTATTTTGCTAACTTCTGATTCTCCCGGCTATTTTGCTCACTAGAGACTCAAAGTAGGAGGAATTCCTTCTCCCATGAAATATAGAACAATCTAGGTAGGTAAGAGGGAAATTATCAATCCTGAGTTCAGTAAGTTTTCTAAGTCTAAGAGTGACTGTTAAAGAGCTTTTATCATAGACATAAAAGAAGTTTTTTCCTTATTCACCATCTGGCCAGAGACTCTTTCATATCCACTAATAGTTTTCATCATTTGAAGAACTAAGTATTTATCCCCTGAACCAAACAAGATGGTATCATCTGCATAAGCAAGATGATTAATCTGTGGACTCCACTTAGACATGTCATACCCAATAAACTTCTTATACTCAAATAGCTTATGCAGACTCCTTGTTAGAACTTTAGTAAAATGTATTGGGGACAATGGGTCACCCTGCTTAACACCTATGAAAGATTGAAAGAAACCATGGGCCTAGCCATTGATGAGGATAGAGTACAAGTTGTTGCTAATTAGCCTCCACACTAGACCAATCAATACTTCTGAAAAATCAAACTTTCTTAATACCTTTGTCAAAAATATCCAGGAGATCTTGTCATATGCTTTTGCCATGTCCAGCTTCACAACCACATTATGATTCTTGCTCCTTTTACTTATGTCCCTAATGATTTCTTGGACCAACAAAATATTTTCTGAATGCTGATACCCTTTACAAATCCCAATTGATTTTTGAAAATGATCTCAGGGACCACATTAGACAACCTTTCTAGGATTAATCTAAAATAAATCTTATTCACAAAATTACACAGACAAATGGGCTGAAGATCCTTTAGGTGTTTCACCTTATCCTTCTTTGGTATAAGCACCAAATTAGTATGGGTGATGAACCTAGGTAGCTGGTAACCACAGAAGAAAGCCCGAACATTTTCCTCTATGTCTCCATCCACTGTATCCCAATAGTGTTGATAAAAAGTTCCATTGAAGCCATCAGGTCCACCTGAGTTGTCCCCATTTAGATCAAAGACTATTTTTTTAATATCCTCCATAGCAGGCATTTCTATGATTGCTTCATTCTCGTTATCAATAATCAGTTGAGGAATACAGTTGAGCATTTCAAAATTCTCAATCAAACCCTCCTCAAAAAACTATTTTTCAAAGGAATTAACACTCTGCCCCAATATTTTCTTTTGTGTTAACTATATCCCCTTCCATGGTGTGAATTTTATCAATCCTTAGTCTTTTTCATCTCCCATTAACATAGGAGTGGGAGAATTTAGTGTTCCTATCTCCATTCACAAATCACTTCATCCCAATCTTTCGCCTTCAAAAATCCTCTTCAAAATGGAAATATTTTCTCAATTCTGCGTTTACTCTGTTCAGCTCTTCTATATTTTTGCCATTGATGGGTTTATCTCCAACTGAACTTCCTTATCTTTTACCTCATCTTCCAAAGTAGCCGCTCTTTGGAAAATATTTCCAAAGGAGATTCTACTCCAAGCTGCCAAAGCATTCTTAATCCTCTTAAGTTTAGTATGGAACTTAATAAATGGATCACCCACAAAATTCACCTTCCAGTTCTCCTCCACCACAACTTTAAACTGATTGTACTTAGTCCAAAAGCTCAAGAATCAAATAGATTTTCTAACAGGCTCCATTTGAGAGTTATATTTCACATAAAGTGGGGTATGCTCCGACCCCTACCTGATAAGATGATGCATCTATGAAGAAGGAAGAATATCTAGAAACTCCTGATTAACTAGAATCCTATCTAGCCTTTCAAAGATACAATCCTCTTCTATCCTTCCATTCCACCAGGTAAATTGGCTATCTTGAAAATTTAATTCAATTAAAGTACTGTAACTAATGCAATTAGCAAAATCCTAAGAATCCATTGTTGAGAAAGGTAACCCACCAGTTTTTCATCCTCATTGAGAATGACATTAAAATTAGTTCCATCAATCCAGGGCACTTGAGTTCTGTCTGCTACTCCTTTAATTACCTCCCAAAGCTCTAATCTCTCTGAAGCATTGCATCTGGCATAAACAACAACCACCTTAAAGATCCTCAGATTAAAGCTAAATATTAATGTTACCTGTTGCCTTGAGTCCTCTATATCCACCATACTCCATAATTATAACAAAAAAATCAATATCTTTGAAGAAGAATTACAAAATGCATTCTGAAAACCCAGTCTCCTGGCATATTGATCAATTTTACCAGCCTCTTAAAAAGGTTCCAAAAGGCCTATGAAAGAGTAGTGATGTTTCTTATTAATGTCTATTAGTTTCTCAAAAGTCTTTTGAGTTCTAACTGACCTTATATTTCAAAATAATAATTTATCAATCATTGATCACTATGACCACCCTTTTCATTACTGCTCCTTGTTTTAACCTGAAGTGGATGATACCTTGACTTTTCTTTACCTCACTACGCAATACATCTGTTTGTCGAGGTGACAAATCTCCCTCCTTAGCAATTTGTGCAACATTTACTCAATATTTTTCTCCTCCTCAATTCTTTTTCCCTTCTCGATATGTGCTTTGAGACTCTCAATCATTTCAAGGAGCTCTTCCATAATGGAGTTGCCCAGTAATTAGACACTGTCTTCTCTTTCATTACTGACTGATTCCTGGCCAATATTATTTAGTGCCCCATTCCACCTCTGTTAACACTACCAACATCTTCCAGGGTATTTTGTTCTTCGTGATGCTCTTTGTCATTATCCTTATTTATTGTATTCAATCCTATCTCTTCACTCCCACTTGCCACATTTGGATTATTGCTTACCCCTGCACTTCTTGATTGGAATTTTCTTTGACCCATTCTTTGATTATCACCACTTTATCATCCTTAAGCTTTGGTTCCTCTACTTTCTTGGTTGTTTCCTCTTCTTTTAACGCTTCAAACTGATTATTTGTCCTCACTGCAATGTTACCTGGCTTCTAGACCTGTTTCCCTTTTGTATTATGACCACCCTTATTTTCACCTCATCTATTCTTCTATTCCTGGAATTGACCCTCTTCTTTACGCTTCATTCTAGTGTCATCCACCCTTTTACCATTGCCCTCCTATCCTTTGCTTTTTCCCGTGTCTTCGGATGTAACTCTGGATGCAGGACATAACACTGTTTCTCGTCATGTCCCTGTATTTTGCAATGCTCATAATATTTTGGAACATAGTCATAATTGATGTTTATCCATTTATCTATTACATCCTCATCTTCTTTCTCACTCCCACATTAATTCACTTAGGGAATTCTCTCAATAGACCCATTTAACTTTGACACGAGTACAACTTAGTCTCGTCTAATTCTTTGTGGCAAGATCAACTTGTAAAGATTTGCCAACCGCCTCCCCTAGCAAGAACACCAATTTCTTCCTAAAGAAATTAGGAGGTAGTGATGGAAATGAGATCCACACAATAGTATTCGTGGTCTCTTCTTCTTGATTGAATAGCGGATCCTATTTCAAAGTCCACATGATGAATGTCCAATTCTTGTGGGTGATGTAAAATGCAGGGTTTGATAGCAAATTGACATAGGCTTCCATGTTGGAGGCTATAATCAAATCTGTAGAGGTAGTGCCATCGTCACCAGATCGGTGGCAGAAGGTAGGTAAAACGACAATCAGGTTTTAATTGGCAAAAATTTTGGAGCGATTAGAAGTGTTGTTGAATTTTCTATAATACTCTAAAGTATTCTATTCTAAAATGATGGCAGAAAAAAGATTTATGTACTTCTCTCTTCTCGAATTTATCATTTTAAAAAAGAGAGAGAAGTACATAATTTTTTTACAACTCCTTCCGTCCCATCATTTTAGTTGTCATGTATATTAAAAATATTCTTTTCAAAATAATTATCAATTTAGATAATCAACAGACAATTAATTATTTTTTTTAACAATGCCCTTAGCATGAATTGTTTTAAAATTAAGAGTCACATATATAAATAAAAAATTTAATAGGGATATATTAGTCAAACAACACTTCTAATTACTTTTTTCTTAAAAATTATCTTAAACTTTATCATAACAACTAAAATGGGACAGAGAAATTATTTATTAATTTTATTTAATTTAGTTTTGCTGAAATTTTGGGGTTGTCCATATTTTTGGGGAGAAATATATGAAAATATTACTTGTTTTAACTATGGTTAGGATCTTACTTTAGTTGATTAAATTTAACCCGTTAATTCTAAGGTGGAACATGTGTCTTCATTCTGGAGCAATAAATACAAAGAGAAATGGAGAGGAGTCATATTCCTTTTTTAATCAATTAAACCTGGGGTCCATTTTATTCAATAATCAGTGAAAGAGGAGTTACAATGAGTCTAGTCCATCGACCCATATCAAAATCCAGATACTATGCCTTAAATAAAGCTTAGAGAATACTAAACGGGCCCCTAGCAAGTGGAGTTTTCTAAAGATTCTAGAGTACTCTTTCCTTCTTCATGTAATCCGTCTCTTCACATGCCTCCTTGGAATCCAGTGCAAGCTTCCTTCATTTGTGGGTCACAAACTAGCTTCACATCTCCCATTCTTTGAAGTTTTTGAACAACTATCAAAGGTATTACCCTTCTCCGTCTTCCTTCTTCTTCATTCACTTTCTTATCTTTTATCATCTCTATTAGGAAACCTACTCTGGTCTGATGGAATATGAGGAGTCCAACCTTGAAGTCGTCAAAGGTGACCTTGGTAAGTGTATGTCCTCTTTCAATCATCATTGCTCTAATTGTTGTTCTGACATCTCTATTTTTACTAGGTGAAGGTGAGCTGAAAAAGAACACAGTATCTCCTCATCTTCCTCCATGTCTCCTTGATGGTTTGTTGCATCTCAATGTCAATCTGGTTCTTTGACTCTTCCTTTTTGTTGGATCTAGAAATCTTTTTTGAGAGCTTAAATAGGTTATTAGCTGCATATAAATGTAGTCGATCCAAATTTCCCCCCATTGTAATGTATATATATGTGCTGTCATTTTGTGTGAGATGCTTTCTATCCGTTTTGGGGATCAACTGTAATTCTCCTCTGTTTAATCCTAATACTAGGAACTTGATGCTTATTTGTGTTCAGGATCTTCCTATCCATGTTTAGCAGTTGTGTAAAATCGTTGAATTACAAACTCTGTGTCTGGTTGATTGCCATGCTTACTAGATAATCTGCTAGTTGATTAGTCTCTCTAAATGTATGCATGACTTGAATTTGCCAGTTCTCAATTGTATCTCCTCTATGATTTCAATAATCTCCCATGGAACCTTCTATCTTCCTTTAATCATATTATTAAGGATCATTGAGTCTGTCTCTAGAATTATTTTGTCTAGATCCATCCTGAGAAACCACTTAAGATCCTGAACAATAACCATTGCCTCACCCACCATGTTAGTGTTAACCCTAATATCCTTAGCCTCTTCATAGATTAGATTCCCTTGCCCATCCCTTAAGCAGAATCCATAAGAACACCGACCAGGATTGCCTTTGCAAGCACTATCTGTATTACATTTAACCCATCCTTCACCTGGCAATTTCCATATGACTACAAAATAGTATAAAGGTGTTCTCCATCTGCGCATAACATCTACAATCTCCTCCCATTTGTAAGGGACTTTCTTCAAATTTGGACAGATTACCTTTACCAGGTTATGTATAGTTTTTTGTCAATTTTCACGAACCTGGTTGAAAGAAACTTGTCTCCCATGCTTTATGGTATTCCTTCTCTTCCACAACTCCCATAATATAATTCTTGGAATAACATTCTTTATGCATTTGAACCTTGATTTAGTGTTAAAATTCCACTAAATTGCAAGTGTATTTGGCTATTGTGTTCCTTCAAATGGGATACCTACACATGTAGCAAACCGCTTCCATAGCTCTTGGGCTATGAAAGCTGTTAGTAGTAGATGATTCATTGTCTCCTTTGACCCATCCCCACAACAGTAACACTTAGATACAAGTTGTATCCTCAATCTTTTAATATTGTCATCAATTGGCATACACCTTCTCATCACTTTCCATAAGAAAAAGGATATTTTAGAAAGCATCCTTTTAATCCATACATATTTGGCCCACTCAGACTTATTCCTTCTATGTCTTATCCACTGGAAGGCTGACTTGATTGTAAATTCCCCAGAAGTGCTTCCTAACCAACACGCTTGGTCATTTATTCCCCTGGTTCTAGGCTTAATGTTATGACAGATGAGGGAAATGATGTCCTCAGATAGATGCAACCTTAATCTGTCAATGTTCCACTACCCATCATGGATGAAATTATTAATTTCAATCTCCTCTTCCATAGCCCTTTGATGAGTCATGAAAACACGTCTCTGATAATGCTTTTAACTTGGAATTTTTGTAAATTCTCAAGTAAATTTGTGGGTTTAATGTTTCGTTTAGTGGTATTTTTCATGAATAGGGCTGAGGCATGGATTCAGATGAAAAGAAAGCTTGAAATGAAGAAACCGGACTTCCAGGCCTACATGGGTACCCTCACGGGTCGTGTGGGCTTACACGGGTTGTGGGAGCTATCATTCAGATGATGTTAAGTACTACAAGTCAAAGGCAAACAGAAAAAGGACCAAGTGAGGCTTCACAGAAGGCCTCATGGCTCGTGCACATCCTCACGGACCGTGGGACCGACTGTGGCTCTGTACTTGAACTCGATCTAGAGCTTCTCTGAGAGTTAGAGCTGAATATCTGAAGGCACAACCCATGGAAGGGGTCATGGACCATGAAGCAATATACGGGTCGTGTACCCTGCTGTGTGGTTGACGTACGTGAATAGTGGCCATCGAAGTGGTGAATGAGAATGTGAAATGCAATTTTAAGGTATAGTACATGGTCTGTGAGCCATCAGACGGACCGTGAGCTGCACCATGGGCCAACACTTGCAGATTAAAGCATTTCAGGAGGCAACGAAGAATCCAAGGCACGCTTCACAAAACCATGCATGGATTGTGGTAAAGTACACAGACCGTGAAGTTGACCATGTCACCGATGTTGAGCACTATGAAAAATATGAAAGACCATACAAAGTGAAGCCATACGAGACCCACCACAGGACGTGTGATACCTCACGGACCATGTGTCTGACCGTGAAGAGAGGAAGTAGCTTCAATTAGAATTGCACTAGAAATTTGGCTAAGTGAGGTCGCAAGGATCGTTTCACGGACCGTGAAGTGCCTCACGGTCCGTGTAGTTGTCGTCGACCATGCCGAAAGTTGGATTTCCTATTTTCATTCGGATTAGGTTTTAGTTAATATATATATGTATTTTTAGGTCATTTTTCATAACTGAGAACTGCTGGAGACAAGTTTGAATGAGAGAATGAGGTTTTTAATGAGTTTTCATCCAATTCATGGGTTTCATCCGTGTGTTCGTGATTTTAATCCATAAATTAGTTGCGTATTCAATTTCAAGTTATAGTTATGACTTCTTTATTTTGTTTTAATTTGATTTCTTCAATCTTGCTAGGCTAAACCCACAACTAGAGTTGTGGGAACCATGATAACTAATTAAGATAGGGAAATTTAGGGTGAAATTTGAGAGTGATCTTCATATACATCATAAGAATTCTTTAATATAATTTATATCTTAATGAGTCGATGCATTAGGATAGGCTTGTATTCATTGCATGCTCAAGAGGGATGTAGTGATTAGGAAAAGAATCCTGTGATAGAATTCAGGGTTGTTAACCTAGTCTAAGTGCTCGAGACCGAAAAGTGAGAGCATCCTGGGGTCTGAAGCAAGGGGCAAAAAGGGTAAACATTCTGAGACTGGAAAATGATGAACGAAATGCACCTAAGAGGGACTGGAAGGTGAATTAGGTATTAACTGTTTGCTTACTCTGTGTATGTGATCACAATCGTAGTAGCCTTAAGTTTGAATATCAAAACTTGTATCATGGGGACCAAAATCCTAGTCTAGCAATAAATTGTTGAACTCCAGTAGTCACTGTTAGGTAGTTATTAGTAGAGTACTCTTGAAATCTAATCTTCGTATAACATAAACCCCCATTTACATTGTACATTTTTATTTCAGAAATAGTTATTACACTTGGAACTAAGCGTTGGTATCTTTATTCTAACGCATTCCCTATGAGATTGACCCCAACTCTTGTTGGGTTCTATATTTGATCAACGATCACTTTACTCTTCATTTGGAGTGTAAATTTGGGCGTATCAAATTTTGGCACCGTTGCCGGGGAATACGGCGAAGATATTGTCTATTACTGCTAATTTTAGTGTAATTCTATTTCCTAATTTTACTTTTTATTTTTGTTTGTTGCTAATGTAGGGTATAGGAAGTGCATGCCTGCCACCCACAGTAAGAGCGAACCAATGATTCCTTACGACCCAAAGTTACAAAGACCCATCCGCAAAATAAATGCACAGGAACGCGACGCACAAAGACGACACAACTTGGCCTAAATGTGGAGAATATGAGCAACGATGGGTTGGGTATGCATGATCTTGATGGGATGGGGTGCAACCTGCAACCCCTCCACACCATCAAGTAGGAGTTAGGCCGCCTGCCCCACAATAGCCCCGTGCAATATACAATGATGATGATGGTGCCGGGGCTACTGGTGCAATTATCTTGCCTCCACTACCTCTTGGCGTGAAATTCACCATCACTAGAATGATGCTTCAGATGCTCACATTGAAGGGTTTGTTCACAGGGCAGACACATGAGGACGCCAACCAGCACCTTATGAATTTTGTCTCCACCTGTCAGTCGTTAGAAATTTTGAGGGTTAATCAGCAGGCCATCCAGTTGACGTTGTTCCCATTGTCTTTGTCTGGTGAGGCAACAAAGTGGCTAAATGAACTCCCATATGACTCTATTCACACGTGGGGAGAGTTGAAGGAAGCATTCTTGGAGAGATTCTTCCCTGCGTCTGTGAAACTGAAATTAAAGGATGAGATTGGGTCTTACAGGCAACTACCAACATAGGCTTTATATGAGACTTGGGAACGGTTCTGACAGAAAATCAAACAATGCCCGAGCCATAACCTCACAAATGAGCACTTGAATGAGGTTTTCTATAGGTTATGCAATTTTGTCACTAAGCCGATTGTTGATGCTGCTTGTGGGGGTTCATACTTGGCTAGGACTTTTCCTGATATTGTGGTCATCTTGGATCAAGCAGCTAAGAACAACAGGGCATGGTACACTAGAGATGGTGATTGCTCAGGGTTTCTTTTGGGGATGACTGTAGAACAGGGAAAGAAAGAAGAGGAGTGAGACCAGGACATGGCTCATATGCGGACCCAAATGGATTTGATGACGAAGAGGCTGTTAGGTGGAAGGCTAGAGAAAGTGAAAGAAGTGGATGTTGTACCAGGTATGAGCATGAAGTTTTTGATTTTGATGAAGAGGCCAAGCTGCTAAATAGTCAGGAGGGTTTTCGAGCATTCAACTCCAAAAATCAAGGTTAGAACTATGGACACAAAAACTACTATGACTGGCCTGGGGCGAGAGATACTGGAAACTGGAAGAACAGGGATAACTTTAGAAATGACCAGCCAACAACATATGTACCCCCCATGAAAAGAGAACACCAGAATAATGAGGGTGGCTCATCTAAGTTGGAAGAGATATTGTCCAAGGTGCTCGACAAGGTTGAAGCTACAGAATGCAGAGTGAGGGACATGCGTGGTGAGATGTCTAATATATTCCAATTAATGGATTCTTACTCCACTTCTATTAAGCAGTTAGAGCAACAGATGGGCCAGTTATCAGCTTCACTGAATCAGAGAAAGGTCGAGGCTCTTCCTAGTGACGCGATCCATAACCCAAAAAATGATGGTCACTGTATGGCCATGACAACAAGAAGTGGTAAGGTACTCCCTGATCTAGTTCCAGCTAGAGAAGACAATATAGTTCAGGTGGGTGGCAAAGTGTCTGACAGCAGTATGAAACATGCTGAGGAGATGGTCAAAGAAGCAACTGTGACGCCTGATGATGCTGAGATAGTTAAAGACCCCAGGGGGTCTAATAAACCAGAGTCAAAGCCTTTGCCAACTGTTCCTAAGTCGCCACCACCATTCCCACAGAGGTTGAAGCAGAAGGTAGAAAATGGCAAGTTCCAGAAAGTTTTGGAGATGTTAAAGGAGCTGTCAGTAAATATACCCTTGGTGGAGGCACTTGAGCAGATGTCGGGTTATGTTAAGTTCATGAAGGACTTAGTGACTAAAAAGTGGATGATCACAGCCGAGTTGGTCCAAACCTTCATCATTATAGTGCAATTGCTACGAGATCACTGGTTGAGAAAAAGGAGGACCCTGGGGCCTTCACTATCCCGTGCACAATAGGGGATTTTAATTTTATGTGGGCCCTCTATGACTTGGGTGCTAACATAAATCTGATGCCGCTAGCAGTTTACAGGCAACTGGGCTTGGGAGCTCCCACACCCACGACTATGCGGCTACTTATGACAGATAGGTTAGTTAAGCAGCCCGTGGGGATTCTATGTGATGTGTTGGTCAAGGTGGGCTGGTTCATTTTTCCTGCAGATTTTGTTATTTTGGACTGCCAAGTTAATTTTAAGGTTCCTATCATCCTTGAAAGACCATTTCTAGCTACTGGCATGATGTTAGTAGATGTGGAATGCGGTGAATTGATCTTCAGGCTAAACTTGTAGGAGGTCAAGTTCAATGTATATGCTTCTATGAAATGGCCCAGAGAGATTGCAGTAATATCTGTCATCAACATAGATGAGACCTACGTTTCTGAGGTTCCAATCGAGAAAGAAATAGGTGTAGAAGAACTGGCTGCTGTAATCATAAACTTTCCAGAAGACGGTGTGACTGATTATAAGGGCACCGTGCAAGCACTATAAGGCAGGGGAACCAAACCTTATGTGCCAAGAAAGTTAGACCTGGATTTATAGAATCGACCATCCCCACCTGTTAAGCCGTCTGTAGAGGAGCCTCCCACTGTGGAGCTCAAAGAAACTACCACAACACTTGAGGTATGCTTTTCTTGGTGATAATAACACTCTACCTGTAATTGTGGCTGCAAATTTATAGAAAGATCAGATGATAGCATTGTTAGGGGTCCTGCAGAAGTTCAAAAAAGCCATTGGTTGGTCCATTGCAGATATTGTGGGGATTCCGCCAGGCATATGCACACATAAGATCAAGTTGGAAGACAATTGTGTGCCTAGCATCGAGCACCTGCGCAGGCTTAACCCACCCATGTAGGAGGTTGTGAAAAAGGATATCATGAAGTGGTTAGATGCTGGGGTCATGTACTCGATCTCTAACAGTCAGTGGGTCAGCCCAGTGCAATATATACCAAAAAAAGGGGTATGAGAGTCGTCGCCAATGACAAGAACGAACTAGTCCCATTACGACCTGTTACTGGCTGGCGAGTCTGCATGGACTACAGGAAGTAGAACAGATGGACCTTGAAGGATCATTTTCCCATGCCCTTCATGGACTAAATATTAGATCGACTAGCAGGTAGAGGGTGGTACTCTTTCCTGGATGGGTATTCGGGTTACAATCAGATATCGATAGCTCCCGAGGATCAGAAGAATACCACTTTCACTTATCCATATGGGATGTTCGCATTCAGGCGGATGTCATTTGGGTTGTGTAATGCCCTAGCCACTTTCTAGTGGTGCATGATGTCTATATTCTCTGACATGGTCAAGGACACCCTTGAGGTGTTTATGGATGACTTCTCAGTGGTGGGTGAGTCATTTGATGATTGTATGCTTAACCTTAGCAGGGCTCTACAGTGTTAAGAGAAAGCTAACTTGGTCTTGAATTGGGAAAAATGTCACTCCATGGTTAAGGAAGGGATCATCCTTGGTCATAAGATCTCGGAATGAGGCATCGAGGTGATAAGGCGAAGATTGAGGTGATTGAAAAGCTGCCTCCATCTATCTCTGTGAAAAGAGTCAGAAGTTTTCTGGGATATACGGGCTTTTACCGCTGGTTCATCAAAGACTTCTCCAAGATTGCACACCCATCGTGCAAGCTATTGGAGAAAGATGCTAAGTTCCAGTTTGACGAAAGCTTCAGGGAGGCCTTTATGACCTTGAAGCACAAGTTGATTACTACACCTGTGGTGGTGGCTCCTGACTGGTCAACCCCATTTGAGATCATGTGTGATTCTAGTGGAATTGTTGTGGGGGTTGTACTGGGTCAAAAGTACAACAAGGTCTTTCACCCCATTTACTATGCCAACAAGACTTTGAATAAAGCTCAAAGAAACTACACTGTGACTGAGCAGGAGCTGTTGGCCGTAGTGTATGCCTTTGACAAATTTCAAGCTTACCTCTTGGGAACAAAGGTAATTGTACACACTGATCATGCAGTATTGAGGTATCTCATGGATAAGAAGAATGCCAAACCAAGACTGATCAGGTGGGTACTATTGTTACAAGAGTTTGATTTTGAGGTCCAAGATAGAAAAGGGACTGAGAATCAGGTGGCAGATCATCTATCTAGGCTAGAGGATGAGTCCAAGGGCAATGATTGGTTAACTATCGATGACTAATTTCTCGATGAGCAGGTACTAGCCATTTCTGTTGATCTAATTACTTGATTTTCTGATTATGCTAACTATCTGGTGAGTGACCTCATGCTTGAGGACCTAACCTCTCACCAGAATAAAACGTTTCTTCATGATGTGCGCAGGTACTTTTGGGATGAGCCATTTTTGTTCCGTACATGTGCTGATGGGATAATTCGAAGATGCATCCCGGAGGAACAAATGATGAGTGTAATGGAAGCCTGTCATGCTTCTCCAGCAGGGGGCCACCACAGTAGTGCCTGAACCGCCATGAAGATACTGCAATGTGGGTACTACTAGCCCACCATGTACCAAGACACTCATGACCTGGTGCGGGGATATGATCAATTCCAGCGCCAAGGTAATATCTCTAGACGCCAAGAGATGCCCTTGCCACCTATCCTAGAGGTTGAGCTATTCAATGTCTAGGGCATTAACTTTATGGGGCCCTTTGTGAGCTCCTATGACATGAGGTATATCTTGGTGGCGGTTAATTATATCTCAAAGTGGGTAGAAGTGGTGGCACTGCCTAATAATGAGAGCAAGAGTGTAGTCCAGTTTCTGAGGCAAAATATTTTTTCCACATTCGGGACTACCAAAACTATCATATGTGATGGGGGGACCATTTCTGTAATAAGATTACTGCATAGTGCTGGCCAAGTATGGATTCCGTCAACATAATGTCACCACACCCTACCATACGCAGACTAGTGGCCAGGTTGAAGTGTCAAGCAGAGAGATCAAAGAGATATTGGCCAAGTCTGTAAGTGCATCTCGGACTAATTAGGCTAGGAAGTTGGATGATGCACTTTGGGCCTACCGCACAATGTACAAAACTCCTATTGATATGTCCCCATACCAATTGATATTTGGTAAGGCTTACCATCTGCCAGTAGAACTAGAACATAAGGCGCTGTGGGCCTTGAAGAAGTTGAACATGAATTAGGAGGAATATACAGAGTTGAGACTCGACCAACTCAATGAGTTGGATGAGCTTCGTATGTACACATATGATAGTTATGTATTGTACAAAGCCAGGATGAAGGTCCAGTATGACAGGCACATTACATCGCAAAATTTTAGTATGAGCGACAGGGTGTTACTATACAACTCTAGGCTTTCGTTTTTTCCAGGAAAGCTCAAGTCTAGGTGGAATGGACCCTACAAGGTTGTTCAACTATTCCCTCATGGTGCATTTGAGCTTGAAGCTGACACTGGGCACCGTTCAAGGTCAACGGTCAGAGAATCAAGAAGTACTTGGGTGCTACTACTGATGTCTCCGTGGTGGAGGTAGTGCACCTTAACGAAGTCTAAGTAGTCAAGGAGTCGCGTCGTGCCGCGATGTTAAATCAAGTGCTTCATGAGAGGCAACCCATGCTTTAAAAAAAAGATTTTATCATAAGTCATTATTTTATGTAGTTGCAGGTACTCACAGGTGTGCTGGGGAGGTCCCTGTAGTGGACCATGGTGGGTACGACACGTGTTGGAGCTCAAACTATGAAAAATGGGCAAAGGGCAGTGTCACAGCACCTTACACGGACCGTGTGTCTTCACACGGACCGTGAGAGTGACTGTGAACACACCCTTAGGTAAGTCCTTCAAATATTCCAAGGTCCCATAAAATGGATGGCCAAATTAACCGTGTTACACCACACGGACCCTGAGGCCAACCTTGAGAATTACCTGACGGCAGTAGGTTAAAGTGGCACCACACAGATGGACACACAGACCGTGTAACATCATACGGGCCATGTGTTCAATTGTTAGAGGCTGCATGTACAAGGGGACTCAGACGAAGCTCCTCACGGCCCATGACACGTGTCACGGTTTGTGTAGCCACTCGTGCGATGGGGTTGACCGAGTTTGACTAGTCAAATATTGAATATATTCAACCCCACACGCTGCATTCTCCACTTTCCTTATTTTTTTCAACTCTCTCTCACAAACTCTATCAACTCCACCAAACCTATCTCTTTAACTACTAAGCAAGGATCTCTCTCACGATCCATCAAGCAACCTAAGTGGGTTGGGTCTTCACTCACTGTCAATTATCACTCCAATTCAAGTAAGCAAATGTTGATTTCTTCCTCTCTTGAATGTAATTGATGTTGCATGTACCTATACTTGTGCAAAGTTGAAGGTTTAGGCTAGAAATTGCGATTTGGTAGGGTGAATTGAGTTGGGTGAGGGGTTGGTTGTCATTCTCCACCATTGTTGGTCCCTTGAAAGTTTTCTCCCATGAATGAGATGTGAAATTCGGTCATAGTTGTCATTTTTCTGTGCAAATCCTCTGTGTTTTTTGTGCTGTGGGTGTAGAAGAGTACTAGGGACCTGATTCGTGTGCTTAAATTCTAGATCTACATGTTATTTATCAAAATTGTTTTGAGGTGCTTCCTCACGGTATACTTCACGGGCCGTGTACCTCCACACGAATCGTGTCATGGTCCATGGGGTGCATCTTGTTGTAGTACCATTGCCAAACCGTTCAAGGCACGATACACGAACCATCTCACGGTCCTTGACCCATCTCACGGCCCTTGTAGGGGTCCCGTCCAAGTGCCCTATCTCTCTCACACTGCAAGTCATGGCACACGGACCATCTCACCGTGACCCATCTCACGACCCGTGTAGGGGTCTCGTCCAGGTTTCTTGTCTCACTCACACTCCGAGTCTTGGCACACGAACCACTTCACGGTCCGTTACCCGTCACACGATCCGTGTAAGAGGTTTCATCCAGGTGATAGGTTTTACCCAGCATTCCAAGTCTAACTAGACGGACCACCTCACGACCCGTGACACGTCACATGGTCCATGTAGCCGTCCGCCTGTGTTCTGCATCTCTATTTGTTAAGTCATTTTATAGTTTGTGTTTTCAGTTTTTGTACTGTGAATTAGTGCAATTTTCCTATGATAGACTAGGTGACGCCACTCTTAAGGGTTATTATCACTTGTTAAACCGCAGGAAAAGTCTGAGTACCCATTCACGTGTCATCCTACAGGTTCCAAATGAGCTTAACGAATCTTTCTTTGTTGCTTGCAGGTCTAATGGGCCCTCGCCGAGAGTCTGTACCCCCCAGGGAGGAGCTTGAGTCTCGTTTACATAATTGTCTAATCGAGTCCTCCAGCAACCAAACAGGCAGTGGCTCGGGCAATGATTCATCTGAGGGGTCGGAGGTCCATTATTCTGGCAATGTCTCCCCTCGCTCTCCCCGCACTACTAGATCTCAGACAGCTCAACAGGCATTGATCCTCAACCCTCAGAGGGGGTCCCGCTTGCCGAAAGGGAGGAGGAAGAGGCTGCCCCAAAATATGAGGAGGAGGAGCATGCCTCTACTCCTGAAGCCACACAGCAAATGGATGGCACCGTGGAGGTTGAGCTCTGAGACCGTGATGATGAGATCATCCATTATGCTGTCTCTCAGGCTCCAAATAATAAAATGGCCAAGTATCTCATCCTATTCCTCCGAGCCTGATGGACCACCCTGGGTGGACGAGACATATTTTCTCATGGGCTTACCAAAGGGTCCGGGGAGTTCCAGTGGTGAACTGTTTTGCCAGAATATAGAGTGTTGACTGATAACCTGGTTGCGGTGTCAGAAATCAAAGAGGCATTCAAGTTCCACCAGTTTGGGTGGATGTCCTAAAATCCAAGTTTCTACGGGATGACCCTCATTCAGGAGTTTTATTCCATCTATGCTGCTGATTTGATAAATTCTGTGGGAGGCGGTTCTAAGAGACTTCGCAGCCATATGGCCATGAACTTGGCCCCACTGGATCAACTTTTTATTCGAGGTTTGGCTATGGATATCTCTGAGGACACCATCAGCAAATTCTTGCATGGTCCTGAATACACCGCGCCAGCTGACGGGTTTTATGCAGCTAAAGTTTACCAAGTTTTTGAGGAGGCGCTGCTGGCTGATCTTGAGTCTTGAGTTGTTGTGGTATCCTAGATTGCACAGTAGATAGCACTATAGGGTGTCAGAGCCGCTTGGGTCACCGAACCGTGGATCCCCATTACCAAGGCCTCTCTCACATTTCTGGCCAAGTTTTGGTGGTTCGTAGTGCGTGCCCGCCTGCAACCTACTTTGAATGACAACACCCTACAGTTGTTACAAGCCTCACTAGTGGCATGTCTCATTGCCCGCTATCCTATTAAGTGGGCTGAGTTATCGCTACTGAGATACGAGACAAGGTATTAAGTGATCGGGCGGCCTTCCCATTTCCCTGTTTGATTTGAGACCTTTGCAGGTAGGCTCATGTCCCAACCACCAAGTATCTGGATCGAAAGATTTTTCATTCCACGGTGTTAACATCGCCTTAATCAAAGGTGTCAAAAACCCACTCTTCCAGACTAGGACTCAACGGTATGGTGGCCCGACTATGTTTCCACAAGCCGCTCCCTAGCAGCCCATGGACTTTGAGGGCTTTGCGGGTGTTCCATCGGCGGGTGAGGCATCGGAGCAGCCTAGGGGAAACAACTTACAGACATCTATGGCATCGGGATATGTCTATGTCCCCTATGAGTTTCTGGCCAGGTTGGTCAATGATCAGCGACAAACTCGAGCCATAGTGGACCAAGTTATTGAGAGGATGCCACAGGTGGTCCAGACCCACGTCAATCAAGCTGTGGAATTGCTCTGTGCAGATCTTCGGAGCCAGATATCTGTTCTCCAGAACCAGGTGAACAACTTGGAGACTTACTTCAACGAGTGGTTCAACAACATGTCCAGGATGGAGGGAACCAATATTGTGATTACGGTCACAAAGATGAAAAACCAAATAGCTGTGCTCATTGCCAAGTACAATGCCCCACCTCCACCTCCTTCGACTGAGTCGTTAATAAACCTGTTTGTAGCCCTAGCCCCCGCACCGTGTTTGGGTGATTAATCATGTGTTCCTCCAGTACCACCGACAACCACTGTCCTATACCCCGAGGCCCCGAGGTGTAGAGGCGAGGATAAAAAGAGGGCTCAGCGGGACAACCTACTGTTGAATGCCAAATTAGCTCAGAAGAAGCAGTTGCGCAAGGTGCTTAGAGCCCAAAGGCGGGCTGCGGTGGAGCAGACGGAGCGAGAGAGGCTTGCTTATGAGGCGACCATGGCTAGTGCATCCAGGAGTTCTGTTGGCCAAACCCCATGATTTGATGGATAAGACCCCGCTGGGGGTCACACCCTGCTGGTGCTTATCAACCCGATGCCTAGTGTGTCTGAGGTATGTCCCGTCCCCTTTGACTTTATATTTCTTACTTTCTGTGCATTGAGGGCATTGCACTGTCCTTTTGGTAGGGGTAGGGCATTCCTGGCACCTGGGAGTTTTTGTTGCCATGTTTCTTTTCTCTCAGGTGAACTATCTAGTAGAACTGACATGTTTAGGTTGTATAGATTACATAAATATAACTCTTTATAGGAGTCTATAATAACCTAAAATCTTTATTTTCAAGTTGCTTGTATGTGTATGCATCCCATCCTGACTAACTTGTGTAATCTGTGTAAAACATTGTTTACATTGCCTAGTTGACATCTGTATGAATGAAGCATAACTGGGTTGGTTGGTGCTACATAGTGTAGGATATGTGCCATGTGCGTGTGAGCCTAGTTGTTTAAATTCGATTGACACACCTGTAAGCTAGAACTTGCCCGGTTAGTCCCACCAAAATAATTGAATAACTGGATTAGGAAAGGATCTTAGGTTATCTTTGTGTGAAGTCACTCAGCCTAAAATAAACCAACCAAATAAAAAATTATTCCCTTTTGAACCAAAATGTTGAGCTTGAGTAAGCCTTTTCTTTGTTTTCGCCCAACGCATATCCCTTGACTAGTTGTGAATTCTTACTTTGGCCTTGGTCTCTCCAAGGACATTGTAAACCTCAATTTAGGCCAATACCTAAGTTGAGGGTGGCTTTTATTGGCCCTGGTCCTTTTGAAAAGATACTGTGCACCTTAGCCTAGGCAAAAACCCTAAGTTGAGGGTGGCTACTGAGGGAAAAATAGAAAAATGAAGAGGGAAAAAGAGTAAGTGATGGAAAGAAAGGCTTGGGAGTAAAACCACACACAAAAAATAGTAATAAAATAATAAAAATAAAAAGAGTGAATAAAAGTGGAAACACTCCCAATGGCAACGAGAGTAGGGAACAATAAGATCCTGGGTACCGAGAGTTGAGGGCTAAGCCAAAGTAGTGTCTTGTAGGGGAAAATATAGTCACTTTGATCCTAAATGTACCACACCCTAACCCGAGCCTACATTACAAGATACAAAAGTCCTAAAGTGATCCTAAAAATGTCATTCAAGAGTCAAGACGGTGAAAATAAGGGAAAACATATGGTCTATACTTGTGTATCAGTTGAAAATCTTTTGTGAGCATGAGTATCGACATTCCAGTCTCTGCCTTGCATCTATATATTATGTGTGAGACTTCTTTGTAGTAAGGGCACTATCTTTGCACTATTTGGTTGCCAAACTAACTAATCTTCTTTGTTCTTGAGCATAAATGGACCAACTGGATGTGATGTGATGCTTAACTGAAACTATGTAAGTCTGTTTGGGTGCATGTACATATTGAGTTTACTTCCTGGGTGTATCTGGTTGATTTAGGGGTTATTGTATGATTTTAATTAGAGGCTTGTATTTGTGTGTTGTGCTGTGTGTTTTGGTCATTGCTTGAGGACAAGCAATAATTCTAAGTTGAGGGTGTTGATGAGTCATGAAAATGCAAATCCGATAATGCTTTTAACTTGGAATTTTTGTGAATTCTCAAGAAAATTTTGGGTTTAGTGTTTCGTTTAGTTGTATTTTTTAGGAATATGGTTGAGGCATAGATTTAGATGAAAAGAAAGCTTGAAATGAAGAAATCGGACTTCCAAGCCTACACGGGCACCCTCACGGGCCGTATGGGCTTATACGGGTCATGGGGGTTGTCATTCAGATAATGTTAAGTACTACAGGCCAAAGCCAAATAGAAAAGGGACCAAGTAAGGCTTCACAAAAGGCCTCACGGCTCGTGGACATCCTCGCAGACCATGGGACCGATCGTGGCCCTACACTTGAACTTGGCCTGGAGCTGCCCTGATAGTTGAAGCTGAATATCTAAAGGTATAACCCACGGAGGGGGTCACAGACTGTGAAGTAGTACACTTCAAGGTGTAGTACACGGTCCATGAGCCATCAGACGGATCATGAGCTGCACCGTGGGCCAACACTTGCAGATTGAAGAATTTCAAGAGGCAATTAAGGATCCAAGGCATGCTTCACGGAACATTACACGGACTATGGTAAAACACATGGACCGTGAAATTGACCGTGTCACCGATATGGAGTACCATGGAAAATATGTAGGACCATGCGAAATGAAGCCACACGAGACCCACCATGAGCCGTTTGATGCCTCATGGACCGTGTGCCTAACTGTGAAGAGAGGCAGTAGCTTAAACTAGAATCACACTAGAATTGTTGCCAAGTGAGGTCACACGGACCGTTTCACAGACCGTGAAGTGCCTCACGGTCTGTGTGGTTATCGTCAACCATGTTGAAAGCTAGATTTCCTATTATTATTCAGATTAGGTTTTAGTTAATATATATATATATATATATATGTATTTTAAGGTCATTTTTCATGATTAAGAACTGCTGGAGATAAGTTTGAATGAGATAATGAGGGTTTTAATAAATTTTCATCCAATTCATGGGTTTTATCCCTGTGTTCGTGATTGTAATCCATAAATTGGTTGTGTATTCCATTCTAAGTTATAGTTATGACTTCTTTATCTTGTTTTAATTTGATTTGTTCAATCATTCTAGGCTAAACCCACAATTAGAGTTGTGGGAACCATGATAACCAGTTAAGATAGGCAAATTTAGGGTGAAATTCAAGAGTGATCTTCATATACATCATAGGAATTCTTTAATATAATTTATATCTTAATGGGTCGACGCATTAGGATAGGCCTGTATTCATTGCATGCCTGAGAGGGATGTAGTGATTAGGAAAAGAACCCTGTGACAGAATTCGAGGTTGTTAACCTAGTCTAAGTGCTCGAGACTGGAAGGTGAGAGCATCCTGGGGTCTGAAGTAAGGGGCAAAAAGGGAAAACGTTCTGAGACTAGAAAATGATGAATGAAATGCACCTAAGAGGGACTGGAAGGTGAATTAGGTGTTAACTATTTGCTTACTCTATGTCTGTGATCACAATCATAGTAGCCTTGAGTTTGAATATCGAAACTGGTGTCATGGGGACCGCAATCCTAGTCTAGCAATAAGTTGTTGAACTCCAGTAGTCACTGTTAGGTAGTTGTCAGTAGAATATTTTTGCAATCTAATCTTCGTATCACATAAACCCCTATTTACATTATGCATTTTTATTTCAGAAATAGTTATTACACTTGGAACTAAGCGCTGGTAGCTTTATTCTCACACATTCTCTATGGGATTGACCCCAACTCTTTTTGGGTTCTATATTTGACCAACGATCACTTTACTCTTCATTTGGAGTGTAAATTTGGGCGTATCACCCTTTCACCATCCACAAAAAATAGGTCACCCTACTTTGTCTAGTTGTCATACCAGAAACTGGAATTAGTTGCTCTAACATGCCATCCAATATGATGTTCTACTTTCTCTCTAACCATTATCATTTTCCTCTATACATGTGAAGCCCCAACACTCCACACTATTGTGGGATGCATTTTCTTGCAGTATTTAATGCCCATGAACCTACCCCATAGAGATGTAGTCAAGGTCCTAAAAGTCCACCATAATTTTGCAAACAAGGGATTGTTAACATCATGTAAGGATCTGAATTCCAATCCTCCTTCAGCTTTAGGATAACACAATTCTTCCCATCTGATCCAATGTTTGCCTTTGACCCTTCCTGCCTTTCCCCTAAAGAACTTCGTAAAAATCTGTTGTAGGCACTCAATAATGCGTTTTAGAGGGTTCATAGCAGTTAGTAAATACACTGGCATAGATTGGAGCACATGATGAATTAATACCATTTTCCCTCCAAAGGACAAAAATCTATTCTGCCATGATAATACTCTTCTAGCCACCTTTCTGATAATGTCTTCAAAATAACCTTTTTTTCTTTCTTCCATAAAAAATAGGGCATCCCAAATAAGTAAAGGGAAAAGAACCCTGCCTGATGCCAGTTGTCCTTCTTAATATGATAGAAACTATAAAAGGGGTTTTATCATGAAAATAATAAAAACTCTTTGATTTATTGATTAACTGACCTGATACCTGTTCATATCTTCTCAATACATCCATCATCTTTACTATAAAGTACCTGTCCCCTAAGAAAAATAGCATGGTATCATCAGCATATACCAGGTGGTTTAATTTAGGAATCCATTTGGGCATTTCATAACCTTTAAAATCCTTGTCATCAAATAACACGTTTAGCCCTCATGATAACACCTCTACCGCAATGATGAATAGAGTAGGAGAGAGTGGATCACCCTGCTTTAACCCTCTTGAAGATGAGAAAAATCTATAGGATTGCCCATTAATAAGAACTGCATAGAAATTTCTTGAGAGAAGCCTCCATACCATATCAATAATAACCTCACAGAATCCAAACTTTCTCATCACTTTCAGCAGGAACATCCATGAAACCCTATCTTAGGCTTTGACCATATCATGTTTCACCGGAACATTGGAATTTTTATTCCTCAAATTCATATTTCTCATCATTTCATAGGATAACAATACATTCTCAAAAATACTCCTGCCTTTGACAAATGCCGATTAATTCTATGAAATAATTTTAGGAAGTACCCTTACCATTCTCTCATAAAGCATTCTGGATATGACCTTATTAATATAGCAACTAAAGCTAATAGGTCTCATATCCATGAAGCTATTAGCCTCTTGTCTTTTGGAATTAACACTAGGTTGGTGTGAGTAATACCTTTTGGTATTTGCTGACCACAGAAAAAGGCCTTCAGTATCATAGCACTATCCTCCCTTACAATATCCAGTAGTGTTGGAAAAATAGATCTGAAAACCCATCAGGCCCACTAGCACTGTCATGACCCAAGCCTAGGGCCTAGGAGTGACATGGTGAGTTGGAACTCGAGAGTCCCCAAACAAGCCTCATAGCATCCATACACACATCATCAGTTCACAAATGCATAATTAAACAACAAACACATAGTTCTAAGAGAAACGAGGCTTTGAACTCAAGCTATAGGGATGTTCTCAGGAAAGGGAGTTACATGAATTCACGTAGAAAAAAACTGTTAACTGCTATGGGATGGGTAAGTATGACTCTCTCTATGGAGATAAAAGGGTCTTAGGACTTTCCACATTCCCACAACTCATCATAATCATATCATCATAGTACCAACATCATGAGATATACAAAAACATAGTCTCCATAAGTAAAAACCATAACACATAACAAACCCGTACATATAGTTTACATGATGTCCAAGAATGCCTCTAGTTCATAGAATAATATGGGGGCCAAGACAAGTCCTGGGCTCACCCTTAAGTAAATACATAAGGGAAAATAACATAATAGGTAAATAGAAGGTGGGTCTTGTCCTTGGAGTAAAGGACTCACCACTAGCAAGCTCACAATCCAATCTAACTGTCAAGAGTTAGATGAAGATAGTATTTGGTCCCTACATGGTTAGATCATGTAGGCAAAAATATACGTTAGTAGGTTTGAATGTACTAAGTATGCGGGCATGCAAATGCTTATGAACATGTAATCCTGTAGTTCAATGTTAGATGACAAGAGCACATATACAGAAAGATGTACATAAGAAAGAATACAATATCAATATGCCTTGAAATCCATAATGTATTCATAATACTTAACATAGTGGGGATGAGACCTCTACCAACATGTAAGACCAAATGAGCTATTTCTTGGAATTCGAATGTTGCCTTTACATTAGAGAAAGAGTGGACTACTTGTCAAAGGTAGCCCATATACTTACCTTATGGATTTTCCTTTTCGGTGGGTGGTTCTCATGACATAATCATCCTCATAGGGAAAATATGATCTTGCGATGGCAATGTAGTTATGAGAAAGGTAGAATTTATATAAGGACCCTTGGGGATAGTCCCCCTCCTCTAATTTTCTTTCGGTGCTAAGTCATCATCCCACGGGAATACATATACATACACATACTTGAAAACAGAACTTAAGGCTTTTCAAATCATAATTATGCACATTTAGGCTTAAAGACCAAATCATACTTCATAGTCATGCATATTTGGGCTAAAAAACCAAATCATACTTTCATACATAGAAATAGCTGATTCATACTTGTACATATTGGTGAATCGTCACCCATAGTGCTTAAAACTCCATATCATAGACATTCTGTGATCACATGTCATGTCATAACTATACTTGCATGAAATCATAATCATAATCATAATCGGGCCCTAACCCTCATCATAAATCTCATGAAAATACTTGTTCATGCATGCATATACCATGTGGAATAAAGTAATGGCATGGATATTAGGAATTCATAATTAAAACATCATAATAAGAATATATCACATGAAATCCATAAAGAAATCAACAATTAAAGCATACTTGAAATTATCCATGCATAGATTTATAAATTAAAGGGACATGCATATTTAATTCCTCATAAAACCCATGCAAATCATAATAATAAAATTCAAATAATCATAAAATCAATAAATAAGTTAAGCCCGTAGCTCAATTTCAACAAATTAAAACTAATTTAAGAGACCCATTTGCAAAGTATACTTAGAATTCATGAAATTAAGAAAATAGGAGTTTTGGTCTTCATGATTGGAAGAGAATCATGAAGCAATCCCACATACCTTAAGGAACTAGAAGAATTAGGATAGAATTGACTTGAATTGAAATCCCTCTAGAAATCCTAGCTTAAATCCCCAACACAAGACTTGAAAAGAGAGTTTTAGGATTTGAATTCTAAGGCTTGAATGATGAAGATGAGAGTAAATGAGTAATAGACTAAGTATGATCTGATTTAGGGGCTTAGGATAGGTGAGAAAGTCACATAAGACCCTTAAAATAAATCAAAATTATGAGAAGACCATTAATGAAGAAAATTTAAAATTTTTCCAGGGCACCCATACAAAAGCACCATGGTCCGTACAAAGCTTCACTAATAGTACAAGTGTCCTTGAAAATGTCACCTTCAACACTTAGAAATAATTGGCCAAGGGTGTTTCCATCGAAGGCTTCACAGTCGGTGAAACTCTCCACGGTCTGTGGTAGAGTTCGGGAAAAGTTCCAAGTTTTGAGATGGTACTTCCATACTTAGAAAAATTTAGCACAGGATCCCTCCACAGAAGGCCACCACGGTCAGTGGTGAGTTGTACAGTCTGTACAACTGACCTTGGTGGCTGTCTTAGTCAAAATAATGGCCAACAGTTAAGGGAACCTTCCAAGAGCCTCTTTCATGGCCAATGGTGAGGACCACGAGCCGTGAAAGGCTCCATGGAGGGCCACTTGAAGAAGCCACATAAATGGCCAAGGGTCACCCCAAGGCTCCCTTTATGGCACTTTGTAACGATCCAAATTTTTTTGAACTTCTTGATGGTTAGTTTTGTATGGTATTGGAATGGTCATGGTTTAATTTTAGTAGCCATGGGTTGTATTTAAGTGGCCGGATTCAAAATGGACCGTTTGGTGACATTGTGAGGCCGATTAGGCAGTATATTTTGAGAGATCATAACTTTTGGTAAGGGATGAACTGTGTGGTATACTATATATCAAATTGAATCTCTTTGAGTTATCTTCGCAACACAACTGGTTTCACTCAATTCGGAGTTTGTATTAGAAAGTTATGGCAAAAACAGTGAGACTGCCCATAATTAGAAGGACACTGGAAAACGAGTTCTGGAAATGGGCTAAGGACTGGACCACGGACTGTGTGAAGGTCCACGGTCCGGGTGAGGTTTTTTGGGATGTTCCAGTGGGTTCTTGGTGGCCAGGACCCCAGCCAAGGACCAAGGCAAACCCCACGGACCACCCCACGGTCCGTGAGACCCTACACGGGCGGTGGGAGGTCTCGTGCAGTGGGGTAGAGAGTTGGCCAACTTTTGGTGCTGGACTCCTGGCCAAGTGTGGCTCCAGGGACCAGTACACAGTCTGTGTGCAACAACATGGTCCGTGTACATCCACACGGTCCGTGAGTCCTTCCGTGAAGTGTTCCAGAAAGTCCCCTGAGAGTTTGAGTCGAAATTGTGGCCAAGTGAGGCCACACGTACAGGTACATGGTCCGTGTGCCATTGGACTGCCAACTGGGGTCTTCCGTGTGGCACTGTGTTTCAAGGGTTAGTCTGTTTCATTAATGGTAATTTCGTAAATTGGCTTAATCCTATGACTCTTTTAACTTCCCAAAAGTCTCCTAAACCCCTAAATTCAAACCCTAATTCTATTTCACTCATCAAAACACTCTTGAATCCTCTATAAAATTTCTTGAATTTGTTTGACCTCCATTGTTGAGAGCTTGAAGGAAATTGGGGAAGATAATCTTGCTTGCTAAATTCTTCAATCCTTGTGTTTAATCTCTAGGTATGTGGGTTTGATTCATGGATTCTTTTTCATCCATGAAGACCCAAGAACCCTACTCTTTAATTTATGATTTTAAGTTTCTTCAAGTTATGGATTCTTCTAATTTGGATAAATTTCATTGTATTGGATTGTGTGCTGTAGAAATTAGGTGAATTAATGATGATTTAAGTTTGAATTTTATGAAGTTTATGGAAATTCTTGAAAGATCATTGTGCATGTCCCTTAATGGTTAGATTATGCATGGGTAAATTGCCGTGTTTTTGAATATGGATTTTCTCATGATTTAAGTTGAATTATCCATTGAATTGTGATTTAAAGTTTGAATTCCATTACCC
>JBCEWC010001914.1:0-37486 GCA_038996855.1 Solanum aculeatissimum | reverse complement strand
TTACATTAATAAAAGTTCTTGAGATAAATTTATAATGATAAATTTTTTATATAGAAAGAACTTAATAACTTTAGAGTTTTTTTATTAATTTTAATATTAAAAAATATAAACTTAATTAGATTACTTATGACCGCATGAAGCGCGGACCAATTATTAATTATAAAAAATTAATAATTATATTTTAATTTTAAAAATTAACAAACAATTATAATAATATGATTATAACTAACATGAAATGGAGAGAGTAATTAATTAGTATTGCCCACGTGAAAGTGATAATAGAGTAATGGACTTCTTGATATAAAAGGTTTTCAACATTAATATGGTTTTATTTTAGCAATAGACTATTTATATATATGTGTGCCTTGATGGAAATAATATTAATTTTGTCAAGTGTCATCTATCTTTAAACTAGTTGGGACAACTCGTGCTAGTACGAGTTCAATATAAATTATTTTTTGATCTTGATTTGTGTGATATTGATAATTTTTTTATATGTTTTAAAAAATTTTAAGTTATTAATTATCGAGATCTATAAAACATTTTATTTGTTACTTATTTTGTTCTAATTCATGTTGCACATATAAAATTTTGATATAATTTTGAGAACAAATCAAAATTTTATTCATTTAATATACATAAACTTCTTGGTTTAATTATACTATTATTTTTTTTAAATATATTTTCTTATTAGCACAAATATAATTTATTAGAATTAATGATATAATAGAACTATCGTTGAAGCAGCTCGAAAATCTTCTTGGGGTTGGGATCATTAATTAAAATTTAAATTCTACGCACGTACTTAATTATAACAGTTATTCAGAAAAATCCTGATTGCTTATATTTTTTTTTCAATGAAAAAAAAATATTATTTTAATAAAATAATTTACCCTAAAATAAGTGTCATTTGAGCAAAATGATTTTGCCCAAAATAAGTGTACCTTAGAATTTAAGACAAAAATTAGTCATCTATTCGTTCCTTTTTGCGTTGAAATGTCGAGTTTTCCGTGAGTTAATTTGACTGAATTTTAAAATTAAATTAAATTACATTAATTTGATATTTTCAATAAAAATTTAGATGTTCAAAAACTATATGAGAAGTATTAAATTTGAGTATATCTTTTTTCAAATCAATATAATCAAAAAATATATCTTAAAGTACTAATCAAAATTTATATAATTTGACTCTAAAAAAAAAAGGAGTATGTTTTCCTACTCTATCGTTATACTTTATCTTTTTAATATAATTTTCAAGAGATAATTATCAAGTAAGAATAATTAATTTATAGTAAACTACATATTGTATTCAACAGCAAAACTAGAAATTTCATTAAGGATGTTTGAAATCTAGTACACACATAAAGAAAAAAATATATATGTTGTATGTAATTATTGTTAGTGAAATTACATACATCAAGCTATAATTTGATATATGTGGGAAAATTAATGACGATCAAAAGGACAGGAAATATGATCAAAAGTGATTAGAAAAGCGGCGACCGAGAAGAAATGAGTGAAAACTACGTTGATTGAGAGTAATAATATCTAAATTAGGAAAAATTAGATAAGATTTTATCGATTTAAATCAAAGTTTTCCTCAAATTTCACCTTTCAACATTGTATTATACTTTCTAACGAGTCAGATATATTATTATCCAAATATCCAAACGTGTTATTTTTTCATTGTTGTGCTAGAATAATACCTATATCTCTTAAAGGCCTATCAGCCTTCCCCTATAACGAAGTTCTTGGTAATTAATTAATAATGGAACAAGAAGGATCTCCACTCATTTTATTACAACAAATGAAGGGGGAAAGGTGTCTTGTTTGTAATTAATTGGTGCCTTAAAGAAAATTATAATGTGTATAGCTACATCAATAATATCAAATTTACGTCCCCAACAGAAAAAATGATACCTTAATCACGAAGCTAGCTTAGTATTAATTTGAAACGATTCACAACAAGAATATTAAATAATATTGGCTAGCAATAATTCCAATCACATGATTTTGGTATATTTTGAAAAATAATAAAAGTCACACATTAATACTTAATTAACGAGATAGATGGAATTTTTATAATTCTTTTTTTGAGTTAGTTTTTGGGGATGAATTAGTCGGAAGACATTATTTTAACAGCAATAGCAGAGAAGTTCAATTGTAAAATTATTTGGTTAATGAAATAAATGAACATTATGATTATGAAAAGAAATTACCGACATGGGAATGTTCAAAAGTAAAAAATAGTTGGTAATTCTTTCCATTTTTTAAGCCTCTTAATTTAGCAAATCAAAAGATTATTTTCCCCATACTATTTTTAATGTTTAAGTTTTCAATTGTTTTTCACTATAGTCATTTTTATCTAGTATTTTTTGTTTTTGAATCTGATATATTTGAGTTAAGGGTCTTTCGAAAATAACATCTCTATCTCAATAAGATAGTGGTAAAATTTGCCTACATTTTATCCTCTTCAGATCTCACTTATAAAATTTCACTGAATATGTTGTTGTTATTTCTATTCTTAATATTAAATAACTACATAAAATAATAATAGCTAAATTTAAAGTTCTAAAGTTCCACTATTAATAAAATATACATCTAATTAAATTTTTTTTAAAAAACATATCAAGTCGAATAATATGAAACAAAGAGAATATATACTAAAAGAGTATTTATTAGACCAACAAAATACAGCTATATTTTCTTCAGTTGTACGGCACTTGGCATGTGATCTACCTGACTATAATTAAGCTAACATCTACCATATTCATTCTACTAATATATTTTGACCCTATCCTTTTTTCTATATGTTAATATATAATAAATATAAATATTATTACTATTTTAGTTGCACAGTATCAATTTACTGCCTTTTTTTAAGATTAAAAAAAAGAAAAAAATTGTTATTTTTGGTTGTTGGATATTGAATTGTTGGTTTAATTCATGTACTTATTTTGGATATTAGTACTCTGTAGTTTGTACCTTTTATTTTAGAGCAATAAATTACCTTGCTGGATTTAGCTAGCATAAATAGGAAATTCCCAGCTCATACTTGGCAGTTGAAAGTATTTATATCTTATTAAACAACGACAGACGATTTAAATAACGAAAAATTAAAAAAAAAATGTCTTGTTTTTCCAAGGTACTACATGAATATTTATACTAAATTAATATTTACTCCGTACCTAAAAAATGATTTTAGTGAAAAAATTTATAAATAATTCTTAAATCAATATGTGGGGTGAATTTTTTTTACATTTATACTAAATCAATATTTACCCTGCACCTAAATATTTATATTAAATCAATTCAATATATCGTGAAAGTCTATATATAAACATATGTTATATACTTACATATCTGTTTATTTGATGTAAATATCGGGTAGAATAAGTTTTTAACAAAAGATTGAAACTTTAAAATTTGAAGTTGTATTTGGACATATATTTTACTTAAAAAAATTTAAAGTTTTTTCAGTTGGAGTTCTAAAAAGCTAAGTCAATTTTTAAGAACTTGAAAAATATTTGAAGTTCAGATCAAATTTCACGATCAAACAAGTGTCTGAAGATGATTATTTAAAGTTTACTCTAAAAAATTTATGATCGAACGCTAATATAAATTGAAAATTGCTTACTCCTTCACCTATTTGCTTTTCTCATGAGAGACAAATTCAAGAATGACAACCAAATGAAAAGAGGGAGAAAAAATAGTATACAAAAATGAACAATTTTTAAGGTAAACAGAGGTCCAATATTAATTCTCAAATAATATTTACAATAGCATCTGTTAGTACAATTATTTTAAAAAAATACTAATAATCTATCTCAAAAAGAAAAAAAAATAAAAAAGAAATCGTTAAAAGACATAATACTAACTCAATCCCAAAATTTATAATATAATCATAGAACGTTACGTTACGTTTCCCTTTATTTTCATCGATAAGATCGAAGAATTGCACCGCAAAATGTACAAACAATAGCTCTCCAATTTTTCCAGTAAAAAGGGACATAACAAAACCTTGTAGCAGTCTTCATGTCTGCTACACTAGCTCCGCCGCCGCAACGCGAACATGTTCCGGCGGCGGGTTTGCTCTTGCACACTTGTTTTGTTTGATCAACAAGGAAACAAAAAAAGACCATTTTTTTTGTTTGTTTTTGCTTATAATGTTTGGAACACAGAGAGAAAAAAAAATTGGTACTTTGATGTTTTAGTGGTGAGGTTTTGATTGATGAGTAATGAAAAATGGAAGGGTATTTATAGGGATGAAATTGGGAAAAGCACACAATAAAAGTTGAAGAAGAGACAGTTGGGACATTACTATGGCACACTATGCTGACACTCACAATTTGAATTTAAGATAATTATTTTTTAATCTTTTGGTCAACATCTACAAAATTATATTTTTACTTTTTTCTGTTATAAAATAATAGAATGAACAGAAAATGAGAGAATTGATTTTGTATTATTTTTTTTTTTTGAAAGTTTTATGAGAATTCTTTGTATAAGAGATTTAAAAGATCGTTTTCTTTTGTTCATGTTGTAAGTGGTCAAGAGATCTTAATTCCTCTTTTTTTATAAAAAGAAAAGGCGAAAAGTGCTTTTTTGAAGTTTCGTGAGTGAAAGCTAAATTTTAATTTATCTAAAAACTTTTCAAATTTCACTAACAAACAATTTTTTTAATTTATTTTTAAATTTCAAAAATTATTTTTCAATAAAACTTACATATTTTTTTTTTTTTGAGTTTTAGTTAAAGCTATGATCAAACACCAGCTTTGTTGGCTACTTTAAGCCGTCATAGTTTTCTTCTGACTTAAGATTGCCCCTAAAATTAACGATGTAGGCTTTAGGGAGCCAATAGATTGACAGAAGACAATTATAAAACAAATTTGATTGTTTTAAAAAATAAATTAATATTAATATATTGAACCATTTTTTGATTTAGGTATGTTATGCTTGCACATGGATCATGCTAATCTTCTCTCTATACCGTTTCAATTCTATTGGAGGTCTCCGAAGGGATGTTTAGAAGAGTTTTCGCTCTCAAGTTAAAATCAAATTTGTATTATGATTGAACCTATTGAGTATTGGTACTAGGAGAGTCTCATCAGTACATTCGATTGATTATTTGAACTTTCACCGATAATATCCTCCCCAATCTTTCCTTCCCCACCCTCAATTTTCTTTTATGAAAGTATTGGCTCCTAGCTATAACCCACACGGTTAGGTTCATAAAACAAATGGAAAAAATATAAAAAAATATTCTTAAATTATGTGAAATTGAACAAAATGTCCTCTGAAGTTTGGTTTCACTTCACAATATTTTACCATTTTATCGTAACATATATATTCCCTCGCCCGCAACCACCCCCTCACACACAAACAAAGCCAAATCTCCAAATCGAACCCAGCAGCTTTCAGTGGGTCACTTTCAGATACTCAGAAAAGTAACTAGGCAATTAAGTGCCATTTATAAAGTAGGTATGCTAATCTTTTAATTCAGCTAAGTATTTTCAACGATGCAATTGTGCAAACACCTACATTATTATAGACTAAGCACCCTTTTATGCCATTTCAAAGGACAATAAAAACATATTAAATCCCAATACATTTGACCAAGAATTGGTAAGTGTGAAATTAATACAAGTTAAGGTTTATAGAGATCTTAACCATTGAAGAAACAGGCCAAGGAATCTGGTCCATACAAGTGGACCTAATTGCATTTATATTGGGGCCAATGTGATTGTATATTTAACTGGATTTGCGTTGGCAACTCAGACAACTATTGGGTCTGCATCAACCAATTAATATACCCATGTTGAGTTTCATGAAGCACTATTCAATTTGTTTGTCTCAAATAATTCCATGGCCATTCTTGACTAGGAGCATGAAAAGAAACATTCTATCAAGTTGGGATGTTTTGTTTATTTTTTATACCAACATATTTCTAGTTTTTATATACATTATGTTTAATTCTAGGATCTTTAATCAGAAGTCTCAAGTTCGAGCGTGAATATGAAAAAGAATCTTGTTAGGGAGCATCAGTAATAGCCTTCATATATTTGTAATTGTTATTCCATTTTGACAGCTAGCGGCAAATGTGATAGAAAGGAACAAACCATTTGCCTTAGCATTTGTGCAATGTTTTGATACCACCAAATAGTTAGGTGGGTGCCTAGGGGGCCATGTTCCTCTTTTTGTAAGACAAGTATTAATTCAAATAGAAATACAAAAACAAAAATAATTTTCAAATTGATTAGTCGATCATAAACTACTTCTCTACGAAAAGTAGTTCTAACAACAAAAGTTTGGCCAAATATGCTATAAGACAGAAAGGGTACTTGTTTTTCAAACTTTTAGCTGTATTTCCGATCTCACGGAGAACAAAAGGCAACGGTTATCCAGTTCCTTAATTTCTCTATTGAAAGCATAGATATCATGGCTTTTTCCCTATTCAGTTTACATTTGGGGACTCCTGTGTAGGTTGAGACAAGTAAACAAGTTCATGCTAATCTTTTTTCATCAATAACATGATCCAGACAGCATGAATCTTAACTAGCACAACCTAACTCACCTCTTTTCAACTTGGTCACAATCTACAGCTCAACCATGCCAGCTTTCCCAAAACTGGATATGCTCATATGACCCTACAATAATGTTGTCCTACTGCTGCTATCATAGTCGATCTTGCAGTCTCTTTCTTCATCTCTACAGCCTTCACACTTCCCCCCCGGAAATACATGTACACTTGCTGTACAAGGAGGAGCAAGTTTGATGAGTCAATCTTAAACCTTTAGGTTCTTCGTTAGTTCCACCAGTATTACATGATTGTACATTGTGTCTAATGGCTGTGGCAGTGAAGGCTCTGATAGATTCTCTTTGCCCTGGAAAAACAAAAGTTATTAAATATTCTTCAAAAGAAACAGCCCCTGAAAGCAAAAGATCACCCCTTAATCCCTTGTTCTTGCTTTGGAAAGTACTAAGTTTTTCTGCACTCCTATCAATAATGTTAAGCCATCGGTGCAATAGTGTTAATGGAGCATTTCAGTGGTAACACTGATCAAATAAAAAATATGTAAAAGAGTGAGCTAAAGAAACTTTCAGTATATTACCATGTTGAAAATTCATTCCAAGAGTATGGACTAGTATCCATACAAACTGCAACCAACAGAGAGGCAGACTTACATTTCAGGCATTTAGCATGTGTGCACTTTGAATTTAGAAGCTGCAAAGAAACATGGACCAGAGATTATCACATAGCTCAGATATCCAGATGAAGTAAGGGTATTAACAATGAAACACAAGAAACATTGAAGGAGCTTCAGATGATCCTCACTTTCTTATCTTGAACAAAAACGATATTAATCTCAGTATGTTCATTAATAAAATCTACAGCACCAGGTCCTACATCAGCAGAAAGGTAGAGGGAAACAAGATTCTCAGGTGACAAATGCCAAACTTAGCATGAACTGATCTATAAACAGTAGCTTAGCTGCTACTTCTCAGGAGATCACAAAATTTGATATTGACCTCATTATTTAGTTGTTTATTTAGTGAATTTAATGACCTTAAAATTGTTAAAACAAGACCAGCATTGCTGCTGTCATTCAAACTACATAATATAAGTGGAAGACTACGGAACCATTATTTACCAGGGTATCATAGAGAGGGACACATATAAACTGTGGGCCTGAAAACAAATTAAATTGCCGTAATTATCAAACAATGTCAATGGATAACTCTTTTGATAAAAAAGAAACGCATTGTGATCACACACAGTCAAAAACATAGACTAACCCCCATCACTACAATCCACTGGACAATTGGCTCCATAAATTCCAATTCGAACACCTTGTTACACATACAAGTATTATTGTACTTGTACATAACGCTCTTAAGAAGCTAAAAACTGATACAAATGTTAAGTGTGCCTATTGCTTAAATGTTCAATATCATGAGCCCGTAATGCAGAGCCAGTCTGCAAAACCTCTTCATAAGCTTCTTTGTAGGTTTTCCGGTTATAAGGACTTCACTATTTTAAAAAGGACAAAAACAAACAAGGAAGATGGTGAGTAAATACAGAGAAATACTTTACAACTCCACTAACACTAAGGATGACAGAAATCCAGATAAGTAGATAACATTGTACTTCACCTTTCCATCCTTAAATCACACCATCCCAGCATTCTATTCCCAGGAATTTTTTTTCAACAGCTGCTCTGCTGATTAAAAAAAAAAAAAAAAAATTTCTACTTTTTTTCTTTCAATCTGTGCAACTAAACTGAAATAAGAATAAAGAACTAGGCCTTAAAAAAATTGGATACAGCAATAATAGAGAAAGCAAACAAGAAAATCTAATAGGACTTGTCTTTAGTCCCTTTTATGTGTTGAAGACGTAATTAAGTAACTAAAAGCATGTACGACTCCCTAAAAGCTCAAGCTTTAGAGGTCTTTGGATTCAAGTTACGTCACCACCCAGCATGAAAAGGGAAAAAAGAAGAAGAATTTTCACGTTCTCATATGTTCACACAATTCAACAGTTTTCAGTTCAAAAGATACTGAAAATTCGTTCTTTTGCATTGTTTTTAGCTGAAGCTGAAGAGAATGTTACCTAAAGAGTTGTCAAGCTGTACATAAATCAGGATAAGCTGCAGGAAAACCAATTTTAGCTATTGGATTTTGATAAATAAGACCAATAGATGGCTGTCCCTTTTTGCCTTCTTTTCCTTCTTTTTCCCCTTTCACACCAAACATGGTCATGCTCATTTTTTCAATTCTTCTGACTCAGCCCAAAAAACTCAACTTGAATTATATAACAAATAAGGCCTCATATAAGGGCACAAATAGAAGCCAGTCAATTGAAATTACATAAGATATGTCAAGAATGCTACCGAGCACAAGATCACGCTTAGCCTTGATGGGTTAATCAACCTTCCGAATCTTCTTCTTCACCACCTTCAGAAACTTCATCCACAACACCTTCAGATTCAGAGTCTGTAAGCTTCTTAATATCTAAATCGAGTTCCATTTCCTGACTAACCATATCAGCAAGGTCATATCTGCCTGCTTCACTATAGGCATCTATGATTGCGTTGTATAAAGACTCATTGGGCTCAATGTCCCCATATTTTAACTGGCCATATATCCGCTTTATACCTTCAACCATGCCAGCTTTCCCATAGCAACCTACAAGATTAACAAATGTGACAATATCTGGTTCCAGTCCTTCATCTTGCATTCGCATAAATATTTTTAGTGCCTCATCAACTTGGTCTGAAGCTCCATACACATATATTGCAACATTGTAAGCAAAGGAATGGAGTCTCAATCCTGGTTGTGTGATCATGCTGCAGGATTCAATTGCAAATGTGTGCAAACCTACTGCAGAGTAAACAGCAGTTATCACCGCCTGTCTGGCATAAGGTTTACCTTCTCGGTAAGACCACTCGAGCTGTCTAACTGCCTCTGCCGAAAAACCTCCCTTTTTCAATATAGTAAATAAAACCTTAAATGTGCCCCCATCTGGCAGAAGTTTCCGGTTCATCATTTCATGCAACAGTTCGCCACATTCAACAAGCTGCCCGTTTGTAGCATAACATGCCATTACCTTATTGAATGTCATACAATCTCTTAAAAGTCCAGACTGCTTCATCTCCTCTGCTATCTCAATGGCTTCATCGAGCATACCCATATTCTTGTATGCATAAATCAAGGTTGCAAAAGTAACACCATCAGCCTGGCCTTTCTCTCTCAAATGATCAAATATCATTTTTGCTTCCGAGACCATTCCAAAGTCTGCATACAGATTGAGCATACTATTGGATGCAATGATATCAGGACCTCCATGCAAGTTTTTCATCTGCTCATACAGTTTTTTCGCTCCCTCTACTGATCCAAGCTTACCATAAGCCTTAATCAATGAAGTCAAGATTATTTGATTAGTCTGAATCCCAGAGTCATTCATGACATGGAAATAATGCATAGCTTCTTCAAATTTACCTGCTTCAGAAAACCCATCAATTAAAGTACCATAAACAACCTCATTTGGTTTTACACCTGCTTTTGACATTTCATCGAAGACTTCAACAGCATCAGAAAGCCTACTCATGCGCACATAACTAGCAATTAGTGCAGAGAAGGTAGAACATGAAGGTTTAAATCTTAATCCTTGCATTTCGGCTAAGAGCTCTTTGGCTTGGTCAACTAAATCACCCCCGGAGAACATTTGGATTAGAGAGTTATAAGTGCACTCATCTGGCCATGTCCCTTGGCTTTTCATTCCCTTGAAGAGCGAGAAAGCTTTATCATATAGCTTTGCGATTCCATATGCTTTGATCATGACATTATATTCTACAATTGCTTTCTTCTGAATAAACTTGTCTCTTCTATCAAAAAAGACATCCTCGGCTTCAGCCCAAAGTCCCTTATCAGCATACGCATCGATGATGGCAGCATAAGCTGATGACGAGAACCCACCGTTCAGTTGGCACTTCCCAAAAATCGCCTTTGCACGATCGATCAACCCAGCATTGATGTACATTCTCATAATAACAGGAAGAGAGTGTTCATCTATATACATACCTAAACTTTCTATTTCACTAATTACATTTTCAACCTCCTGGAGCATATTTTGCTTGCATAGTGTCTGAATAATAGCTCTACAGGTCACAGCATCAGGGAAAAGTCCCGTCCTCCTTATCTTTCTGTACCACTGAAGAGCCCTATCAATCTTACCTGCATTAGCATAAAGAGACAGGAAGATGTTGTATGTTTTAGTGTCAGGAGATATTCCTCTTTCCTCCATCTTGTTCAGCAATGCTTCCGCCTCTTCCCAGTAGCCATGACTTCCACAAATAAAGATCATAGTGTTGAATGTTACAGCGTCCAAAGCTACACCAGATTTCAACATCTCATTAAACACATTTGCAGCATCCTTCAAGCGTCCAGCCTTTCCATACAAATCAATCAGAGTATTGTAGGTGGCAGTCATTTGAGGTTTCCTACCAGTTTTCTCAATTTCTGAAACTCTAGATGGGTACCTCCCTCCGGTCCTGAAAAGCTCAGTCAACAAAAACTGCTTCAAACTGAAAGGTTCAGAGCCATCTATAGAATCCAAATCAAAATCATCTAATTCAATCTTCCCAGTACACCAATCCTTATACAACCTATCTGCTCTATCATATTCCCCTGCATCCTTCAAAACTTTAACAACTGTATTCATTGTAACCTCATCTGGGAAAATTCCCCTCAACTTCATATGTTTAATCCATAAAAGAGACTCCTTCACCAACCCTGCTTTCCCATACACATCAACAAGCATTCCATAAGTATTGTTTGTTGGAGAAACATGATTCTTCGCCATTTCAATCCAACAAAGTCTCAACTCATCCCATTTCTTAGCTCTACCTAGTGCTCTAAGTATGACATTATAGTGAATTACATTTGGAACATAATCTTTCTGCGATTTCATCCAGTTGAAAACCCGAAGAGCTTTTTCCCAATTACTCTGCTCTTTAAGAATCACAGTTTGCTCTTTAGGACTAAGCTTCCCATAATACAAATCAAGGGTTTTCTCAACATCACTCTCTGTGCGTAAAGAACGCAAAATTGCAGGTAAAATACCTCCATATCCTTTCTTTTTACCATTAATAACCGTTCTTGAAGGTAAAGCTTTAGCCTTTGAATGACACTGTAGCTTAAACCCTATAAAACCCCTATCTTTATCATCTCCTTGAGGTTTTTGCTTGTGGGGTTGCAGAATCTTGATATTTCTGTGTAATGGGTGGTCAGTTTCGGATGAAGGTTGAGATTTACATATTTGTTTTTGGGTAAAACCATGTAAGTTAAACCCTAGAAAACCCCTAAAATTGAAATGGGAATTAAGGTTTTGAGGTGAAGAAATAGGTTGAGATTGAAGTTGAGTTTCATAGGATGTTCCAATCAACATGGAAGTGTGTGTTTGAAGAACCATTTTTGCTTGTTTTTACAGATGAACAAGAAAATAAGCAAATTTATGAACTCATTAACAGCTGAAAATAGCAATATGCTGCCAGTAGAAATAAAGAGAGGGAAAGATATTCCTAGAGGAAAAGATGTTTAATTTAAGTTTGTTTTTTTTAAAAGAAATTATTTGAAATAAAGAAGTTGCTAGATTGAAGATATTTTTTGAGTAAACAGGGAATTATTGAAGCAAAAATCTTCGACTCACAATTTTATTTTATTTTTTTCAAGAAAAGACAAAAACTTAGCGTGTTTTGCACCAACTTTTTCTTCCAAAAAATTGCTTCAAAGAACTTTTACAAATCATTGTGCTATTAGTCCTAAAATTATAATTTCAAAATAATTTTATCCGCAAACCATGCAAAGTTTTGTTAAGATTTTAGAAGAAGACGGACATATTCGTAACGTTTGATTTATGAGAATTTAAAAAAAAAAATTGGGACAGAGAAAGGAGAAATAGATGATTTGTGAACCAACTAAATTATTAAGATTTGTGATTTATGAGAATATGAAGAGTGATTTTAACTTCCTCTTTTCTTTATTGAGGTTTGAATTTTACCTCCTATGTAATACTGGTTCTATATACATGAGGTCTTTGCCTTCAATTTGTGCAATTTTAATAAAATGATTTTTTGGCTGTGTAATAAGAAAAATGTATTGTTAGTTTTATTTTGTTTTAGATTACACAAGGAATAAATTGAAACTCCATAAGGTTCCTTCTTGCAGAGGAAGTTAAAAAGAAACCTATTTGACTCTCGAAATCCGAACGCAGCCAGCCAGCCACATAAATTGAGATAGATGAATGGGGTATTTTTCATCTGCTATAGTCTTGTTACTCAAAGCACAATGAGCAGCATGAAATACAAAAAAATAACTATCAAGCATTTTAAATGAATTTCAAAAACATCAAGCTGCCCAAAAGAAAGGGCAAGTGTTGCTCATTGATATCACTATGTACTCCAGAATTACATTTGCATCATTCAGGTGTCCAAGTTAAGTTGTATGGATAAAGCAATCAAAGAATTTAACAAACCCAAAAGACCAAAACTGCATATGCTCGTATGATCCTATAACAATGTCGTCATAGTGCTGCCATCATAGTCGATCTTGCAGCCTCTTTCTTCATCTCCGCAGCCTTTCCACTTCCTCGGAAATACATGTAAACTTGCTGCAAACAAGGTGGAGCACAATTGAAAGATGCTTGGGGCGAGACACGACCAACCAAAGTAGTATGACAATAAAGAGGCAGATGACCATACCTGTATAACCCATATGCTGATCAGTGTTTCAAGACAGAAGAATGCAGCTCCAATGAAGTAGAATATCTGCAAAAGGAAAACTATTTTTCAGATATGAAGTTACAAGCAAAATGTACGATTTCATGGGTAAAGAATTACTCGTCAGATTCTTTATAAGCAATGGGTCGAGAATACTAAGAAAAGTTGAGATTTGTTGATACAGCAAACAGCATGAATACGAACTCAGTAGTGCTTTTAAGGGTAAACTTTTGAGACAAGAATATACAAAGCTTACCCCAACCAAAGCATGCCAGCCTAAAAGATCAATTGCAGGCAAGATACCACTGTTAAACAAGGAAATGAAAAAATAATGAGCCATTATTTTTAAAAGATCAAAATATAATTCAATAGCCAAACGCGGTCTGTTAGAACAGGAAGGTAATGCAACAGGTTGCATATCCAAGAAACATCTTGTACCAGCAACCATTGCCCATTTTAACATAAAAAGGCAACTTACGTCAAAGATTTCCCCTTGAAGAAAATTGGAGGTGCCACAGCAGCAACGATGCAGAATCCAATGTGAAACTACAAGATGAAAATAGGTACTCAGAGTCCTCAATAAACAACTCAACAGTTTAAAGAAGAATTAAAAAGGAAATGTAGTATTTACCACGTAACTTAAGAAAAACCACCCGAACTTCAGCGCACTGTCAGTCCTGCAAACAAAGTAGATATCAGAATATACTCTTTTGGAAGGGACAATCACACTATGGAAATAAAAAGAAAAATAGTAAGAATTAATCCCCTCCAATAGGTGAGCAGACAACTATTTCTCCATACAAAGGAAGCACAAATATGTACCTCATTGCACGATAGAGAGGCCGATACCACAATACATAGGCTCCTGGGACACCTGATATTAAGTAGATAACAGCAAGCAACCAGATAGTGGGACCTACAACAACAAAATGTAAACCTTAGATGGTTAATTTTTCACAAAAGGATAAGAGAGGTTAGTAAATTAAGTTCCAGCGCAACCTTGTCCTCTGATCCAAGCTAAGGTGACAGCAACAAGGTTCCACACAAGACAGGCTGCCAGACCTGCAATTTACCATGTTCAATGTCAGTCAACCACCATATGAGCAATAACTAAAGAAACCGGTTCCAAGAAAGTAGTCTGATTCAACTATAAAAAAAAGGAAATGACCTTCATGAATCATTCTAAAAAAGACCATCTGGAAAAGTTCAGTCATTCTCTTTTATCTCAATTTGAGCTGATAGATTTGAGATGTACAGCTACAAGTGATATGAACTATATGACTTTCAAATCTATACCGCAAATTCCATAGACAATTGCAGGCACTCAAGAGGAAATCGTAGACCCTCTTAATCCAAGTGTCACTAAAACAATTTGCATAAAAAGCTTGTCTAAAAGATGTAGATTATGTTTTAAAGTCCTTGGAAACATAAATGCTACTATTATGTGAATAGATAGCTGGAATACCATTCAGAACACTTTTCTTTTGGAACAAAGTCAGTCAAGAAAGTAGTGAACGCATTAAAATCTTCAAAGTCAGGTTAACATATAAGATTGAAGATTACTAACTGGAAAAGTCAAGTGAGAGGCACTAATAGCATCCCTAGAGCATAGAGTTATAGGGAAGAGATGGGGATGATAATGACTGAATTATTCTTCCAGCATTTTAGCTTATTCTCATTTTAGTTGTTTTTCACTTTCTAGAGTCAAGAGCTTGATGAAGCAGACATTGAAGTGACGCTTGTCACTCAACCTATTCCTAAGAGAGAAAACTTTAAATATCTTGGGTCCATCATCCAGAGTAGTGGCAATATCAACGATGATATCACACATCGTATTGTGGCAGCATGGACGAAATGGAAGGTTGTCTCTGGAGTATTGTGTAATAAAAAGATACCACCTAAACTTAAAGGCAAGTTTTACAGAATGGTGGTTAGACCGTCTATGCTATATAGGGTGGAGCGCTGACCAATTAAAAACTCACATGTTCAAAAGATACAGGTCACGGTGATGAGGATGTTGAGATGGATGTATGGATATACCAGGAGTGATAAGATTAGGAATAAGACCATCCGGGAGAAGTTAGAGGTGGCCTATGTGGCCTATGTGGCTGACAAGGTGAGGAAAGTGAGGCTACGATGGTTTGGACATGTGAGAGAAGAAGTACCGATGCTCTTGTTAGGAGGTACGAGAGGTTGGATCTAGGGGTTAAAAGGAGGGGTAGAGGTAGACCAAAGAAGTATTGGGGGAGGTGATCAGACAAGATATGGCTCACCAAGAACATGACCTCAGATAGAAAGGAGTGGAGGTCACGTATTAGGATAGAAGTCTAATAAGCTAGTAGGGGTAGGTTGATATATGGCCTTGTGACACAGTAGGTTAGTAGGAGTAGTCGTGTCTACATATCCTAGATTGTTATTATTCGTCTTATATTTGTTATTTTTATAGTATTTACATACTATCATTTGCTTTTCATTATTAGTCGTTTTCCTTTGTTGTTTCTTTTCTTTTCCTTTATTTTCCATATCTAATATCTTCTGCTTATGGGACTTAATATATTTAAGACGAGGGTCTTCCAGAAACAACCTCTCTATCTCTATGAGGTAGTAGTAAAGTCTGCGTACATTTTACCCTCCCCAGACCCCATTTGTGGGATTTCATTGGGTATGTTGTTGTTTTGAATTTTTAAATTATAATTTAGTAATAAATAATTACTAATTAAATATAAAATATATATTGAAACAAAAATTTAAAAAACATTACAGTATATATAATTGGATAAAAGCTATAAAGAGCCAAAGATAATTTAGTTGACTGTGTAGTCATAATATTTATAAAAAAGAAAATTAAAATATCCTTTAAATTTAGATGTTGAATCTCACTGCACAAAGGAAAAAATTTAATTTCAGCTGACTATGTAGTCATAATATTTATAAAAATAAAATATACTTTAAATTTAAGATGTTAAATCTAACTGCACAAAGGAAAAAACTTAATTTGATAAAATATATGTTAATTATATATTACAGTATATATAAGGAAAAAAAATCTGTATGTCATGTCTGACATGACACAAAAACAGACAAGAAAAAAACTTTTTAAAAAGGGTAAAACTTTCCGGAATTTTTCAAAAAAATTGTTGCCCTTTTGGCTCCAGAACTGGTAATTCTCAACTCTTTCTTTGTTAATTCAGCCATCAATGCCTTCGGTTTCAGCAACACAACAGTCTCCTTCTTTGCCTGAACCCACCACACAACTCCTATTAGACTCTAGACCTTCCATGAACCTCCTATTGCTCACTTACCATCGTCGAGCCTCTCGTCCCCAATCTTCCACACACACTTCACCACCCAATCCCCTCAATTTACAACCCACAGTGGTTTCCAAACTATCTGCCCCATAAGTTCCAGTAACAACCAAACCACTTACACATCCCATGATCACATGTTCTAAAACCACCAGTCTTAAACCGAAACAGTTCATTGTCACCGTCCAATACTCTCCATCCTTTGTACCTAACACATATAGACAAGCCCACCTTCTTTCTCATTGGAGAACAGCTATGAAATCTGAGTTTGATGTTCTAGTTAGAAATCAGACATGGGATTTGTTACCATTCAGTCCTTCGATAAATGTGGTTGATTAAAAGTGGATATATCGTATAAAGCACCATCCTAATGGTTTGATTGACAGGTTTAAAGCTCGTTTGGTTGCCAAAGGATTTACACCGTGCCTAGGTCTTGACTATCATCCAATATTCAACCCAGTAGTCAAGCCAGCTACTGTCTGCTTAGTTCTTACTACTGCTACCCAACGCAGCTGGCCCATCCATCAACTAGATGTGAACAATGCATTTCTTCAAGGTCGACTAGACAAGGAGGTTTATATGCGACAGCCCCCTGGTTTTGAGGATCCACATTATTCCTCGCGTGTCTCCAAGCTCCACAAAGCCATTTATGGCTTGAAACAAGCACCTCGTGCTTGAAACTGTTGGGTTTGTGAAGTCTCAATCAGATTCTTCTTTGTTCATTTTACACGAATGTGAATTTACTATTTATGTGCTTGTTTATGTGGACAACGTAATCATCACTAGAAATTAGTCTCGAGATAAAAGAACAAACTCAGTGCACTAAAGCTCCTGCAATACGCACGATCCAGGGAAGGGCCAGACCACAAGGGTATATTGTACGCAGCTTTACCTTACATTTCTGCCAGAGGCTATTTCTAAGGCTTGAACTCGAGGTGTAAAACATATTATTGATCATCTTTCTCATCGGTTTTCATTAAAGATTTTGGTCTTTAAAACTATTTTCTGGGTATTGAGGTTCTTCCACACGCTAAAGGATTGTACCTATCACAACAAAGTATACTTTGGATTTGTTACATGATGCTGCTATGCAGGAAAACACGGATGCACCAACACCAATGACTTCCACGACAATTCTTACTACCTCTTCCAGAGATGATCCTGCTGATGATTCTCTTTATAGGCAAATTATAGGTAATTACACAACCTCTCTTTTATTCTCCCAAATGCCTTCACTGTTAGCAAACTTTCCCAGTTCATGCATCAACCAAGTCAAACTCACTGGAAGGCAGATATGCGTCTTCTTCGCTCTCTTCGTGAAACTTCCCATTTTGGCATCAATATTGCCAAGAAAGAGGATTCTAGATTAATTATTTTCTCTGATTCGGACTGGGCTGGAGATCTTGAGGATCGTACTTCCACATCAAGTTATGTGCTTTTTCTAGGTTGTACTCCTATTTCCTGGTTGTCCAAGAAGCAGCGATTTGTTCTCCCATTCATCAACTGAAGCGGAATACCGAGTTGTGGCAGCTGCTGTAGCAAAAACAAACTGGCTGTCTAATCTTCTTCTTGAGCTGCATTTTCCTCTTGATGGTGCTCCAACAGTGTCGTGACAATGTTAGCACTACATATATTTGTGCCAATCCTGTTTTCCGTAGTCAGATGAAGCAAGTTGCCATAGACATGGGATCAGTGCAGAACAAGAAAATTGAAGTCAAACACTTACACGCTGCTGACCAAGTTGCTGATATACTCACTAAAACACTTCCACGTGCTTCCTTTGAGCGGCTCTTTCAAGTTGGGTGTGATTGATCCAGCACCAACTTGTGGGAGCATATTATCGACGGTGTTTTAGCTTATCCTAGTTTTAGTTGTTTTTCACTTTCTAGAGTAAGAGTTTATCTCAATCACTTCATTATCCTATTTTATCTCCTATAGTTATCATGTATAGGCATTGTATGTATTAGGACTCTGTATCAGTTGGGTATAGCCCTTTTATATAGCGCATAACACAAGTTAATAAGATTATCGACAGATTCTCTAGTATCAATTTACTCTTCAGGGAACATACCTAACAATGTAGTGAATGCAACATATTGCAGCTTCTGTAGATGAATTGGAATTTCATTTGCAATATCGTGATGAATGATGGGGAAGAAAGGTGGCCAATTCTTGGTCTCAATCACTACACCAGCTGAAAAAGGAAACAAAAGATTGGAGATAAAGTCAATTAGCAGAGAAAAAAGCAAAACCCCTGAATTAGTTCAAAGACTGTAAAGACAAACGTGTATACAGTAGAAAACTACCTCTTGCTATTGCATCCTCCTTCCTTTTTAGTTCCTATATGAAACCAATACAATTGACAATTAATAATGTATAAAATGTCTAGAAGGAACAGCCCGCAGCATCTTGAACCAAATAAGAGAGAATATCATAAAGAGCTAGAAAACAATAATTATTTGGTAGTAGATAATCTTACAAGACTTTCATAACTAAAAAGCAATAGAATAGTACTCCCTCTGTCCCAATTTATATGACTCACTTTCATTTTTAGTCAATTCGGAAAAGAATGACACAATTCTATATTCAGTAACAATTTAACTTTAAAATATCCATTTTACCATTAAGAAAATGATTTACAGCCACAAAAACATCTATCACTTATTTTAGACCATACATTTTAGATGTCTTTCTTTCTTTCTTAAACTCCGTGCCAAGTCAAACTAACTCATATTAAATGGGACAGAGGGAGTAAAGGAACTTCGGCGAAAAATTGTGTTTTCTGTTGTGGAAGATACACAAGACATAACTAGAAGGCAATGTAGAGTAACAACCCACCTGTTCTCTTTTTCTCAACTCAGCCTCTTTAGCTTGGAGTTCCTTCTCTTTCTTCTTCATGTCCTGATTAGTTATATGGATAAAATACATGATCACTCAAACCTATACTCCAAATGAACACAAGTATAGTAATCACAAGGAAGAGTGCAAGTTCAATTTATCAAATCATTTTTTTACCTTTGAACCATCAAGAGGAATATCAACCGTTGCGTCACGATCATAGCCGACAGGTTCATGAGAAAGAGGAGAAGGCCTAAAGTTTGTAGCAGCAGGAACACTTCCATTATGCTGCAGAGTTTAGTAAGTACCGAGTGTCATAATGCACAGGTGAGGTACGTGTACCATTACTAAGACTAAAACGAAGAACATGCCAATTGATATTCTCACTATTCAACAATGAAGATGAAGCCTTGGATAATATGTACACAAGAAACAATTCATCAGCTTTTATGAGATTGAAAACTTCCTGCTCCAATTATTTTAGAATACAGATCAAACTAGATAGATAATCACTATGTCCATGAAGTCCATAAGTTACCTAGTGGACAGAGGACAAGGTGTTAAATGAAACACAAATTCATAAACATCAGCCCTTAGTTCAGTTCTCTAGTTTGGTGTGTAGACAAAACTGATTCTGATATAGCAAAGGAGACAAATTACTTCCTCATTTTGCTGACACACTAGTTGCAAATGCACTACCATTTTGTTAAATGCATTGACAAGCCATTAGAAGGCCTTAGAAGTTAGGATTAAGATACTTCGGTGGGAAGCGTAGTATCAATAATAAATTCAAATCCCAATATCTATATGATGGTAAACTGTTACACGGACTAACTAGGATGATCCAGACCCTGGTACAAATTGCTTTTTCTTTTCCAAGGAATGAGACTTTTTCAGCAGGATTTGGGTCTTTGATGGTGTTACAAGAATTTTGCACATTTATTACATAAGATTATTTATAGCTCAAGTAAATATAACACTTGCTTTTTCCATATCTTCATCATCTCGGTTTTCAAATGAGAAAACTCTTAGAGTACTTTGAAGCAAATCTTATTGTGTTCATATAAAATGGACAACTTCTATTGACCCTTTCGTAGAGGTCATTGGTCCTTAAAAAAGAAAAATATGAAGCTCATAAAAACTATAGAAAAGAAAAGAAAAGAAAAGAAAAGGAAGCATGATTCAAGTAATAATTTGTGGTAGAGAGTAAAATACTAACGGAAAAACATAACTTTTATCTACCAAAGTTAAATCAGCACTGAGCAAACTATCCATAAATACCAAGTTCAACAACCAATTATCCCAAATATTTTATTTTCAGAGACTGCAGTCACATTGTATTATTCTGACACTTGCAAAGCACAAAAGCAACAAAAATCGTCATCCTCCTTCTCCTCTGCTTAACAAACTGATATCTTTTCTTCTAATCTTCCATCACTCTACAAAAGAAAATTCCTATTCTCTTGCAGAAACTTTTTTATTCATCTAATCTAACAATCTCACCTATACATTGTCTGTCATCTTGCATGGTTCTCATTAGAAATTCATGCCACAGCTCAATTCTCCAATAGCTCAATTTCTACAAGCTCCTTCAGTGAAATTCAAATAGCCCCCACATCCTCAAGAAACAGAACTATTCTAGCTCATACTGAATAGGATCCAAAATGGAAGTAACAGATCTGGAAATCTTCGCCAACCAAACAAAACTCCACACCAAGTTTTCACTTTATGCAAAAAAATTGTCTTTAACACAAGAAATCCACCCCCTCAAAACCCCATTTCGTTAAAACTAAAAAAAATTCAAAATTTCACAAAAGATAGTACTAGCACTTAGTAGTAGTAAAGAAGAGTAAAAAGTGAAGTTTATGGGTATGTACCGAAAATGGGTTCACTTCATCTTCTTCGGCAAAAGGATTGTCATTGTAACGCCCAGCCATCAGCTATTCCACAGATCTGGAAATGTGCAAACAAGCTCAAATCTGAATCTTGAACAAGTTGGGTTTTAGATTTCCAATATGTATGCACTTTTTTTATGAAATAGACGTGATATCTTTTACTGCTTACTTTTTTTCTTTTACTTTTTTTACTGAATTTGCTACTGCTTGAATATTCTTGTTCCTTTTGCCAAGCTATTCATTCATGGGATGACAGCAGAGACAAAGACTTTATACAGCTTATCACTTAATATTCATTTTAGAGATTAAAATCTTGGGATATTCAGGATATTATTTATTTTATCCTGCATGTGGTTATGAATGGAGATTAATAATTTTTCGGATTTAATTTACGAATTTTATGGGATATTCTTATCTATACTTTTTAATGAATCATTACTTAATAAATATGTTTCATCCACTTATCGAATGTTAATTAAGAGACACATTGAAGAAAAAAAACTTAAATAAATAACCTACTAGTAAATACCATAACATGACAGAACCCTTAGAAATAGATAATATGGACTGAAATTAAGTATATAATTTCTCCACGATGTGATAAGATTATTTTTTAAAAGGAAAAAATAAGACACCCACAAGATGGGGAAAAGAAAAGGTAAAAACTGATACACCTAATAATGCACAATTTAAGGAAAGTAGTCTAACTGTAATTACAGAATAACAGTTCTTTCATGAACAATTCTGTGCACAAAGCCTTTTTTTCATTCAATCAGGCCATTAATTGGTAATCTCATATGCTTTTGCTAGCTTTAACCACAATTAGAAAGTACTAAAAAAATGTTTGACTGTTCAGTCTGAAAAATGTGGTAAAGGAAGTCCGTGTTTGAAAGAGTGAAGAATATTCTTGTACAAACAATGGAAAATGTACAGCAGAACAAATAAAGATTTACAACTTCAGATATACCAATTAACAACCATAAATAAGCTCTCAAAACAATGGGGTTAGTGCATTTTCTGATCTGTTTGGCCTATGAATGAACATTAGAATGATTGCAAAAAATTGTACTAAGAATCAGGATAAACCGAGCTGGTGTTGGCTTGAAATCACACTGTTCTAGCCTGCCCTTTTGTCTTGGAGGTATGAAGCTTTGCTGGCAGTGCACAGCATCTACAGCCTCAAAATCTTGGTTCCATGTATCTCAGCTCGAGTCAAGTTCTTCGCAAAAGTAAAAAAATCTTGAAGTCTTGTATCCTCCACAGCTGAATCTGATATAGCATGCATGTCTAGTTTAAGTCAGTTCCTCATCGGATCTACTGGGAGATTCTCTTCTTATCATTTGTATGAGGTCTTGAACCACTTCTGACATTTGTGGTCTGAATTCTGGCTCAGGCTGCAAGGAATATTAAAGATAGTTACAACACCAAATCCTATACAACAGTTAAATCTAAGTCATGCTTGGGAAAGATGTGACACGGGATTCACAAAACAGCCACATGAAAATTACGTCACTCTTCCTTGATTAACACAATTGTGAGTGCGGTCAATCTATAACATAGCGGGAATAGGATATGGAAGGTGGAGCCAAATGGAAAGAATCTGTGGTAAACATATGCTTTTAATCTCCTCTGTCATTGCTAGAAGGGCAACTAAAAGATGATAATGGGGAGGACACTGTGAACAGGAGTCACATTTGAGTTACGCCAACTTATTGGTCCTTGTATCTTATCAATATCGATTTCTGTTCATCAAAACATCAAAAATTTGGTCATTATATAAATTCAATGGATGTAGCAGTTGCAGTGATAATCCATCCAATATAGTGTGCCTCAATTCTTCTTCTCCCCCTCACATACACAAGCATTGGTTGAACAAAAAATAGCATATAAATTAAGAGAAATCCTCCACCCACCCAAATAAACAAAAGACAGGAAAAACAATAAGCAGAAGAATGAAAGCAAACGTATGTCTATTGCTTCTACAAGCTTATGTCTTGGATTCTGGCAGATCCGAATTGTGACCCAACCCTGAAAAGTTTCTAACGCTATTATTTGCTTATATAGAAAGGCTGGGTCAATTGGATTGAGGAAACACTAGGGGTATTTAAAAGGGTTGTAATTGGGGATCTCTTGTACTGTTTTCTTCTCTTTTATAGTGGAAATTTTCTCCCCTTCTTCTCTGAGGACATGGGTTTGGCCAAATCTCGTTAAAACCTTGTGTTATTTATTATTCATCTGTTTTGTGGGTGATTGTGTGCTAATTAACCACACGTATTCTGCCACAAGCTTTAATTTGGTGAAAACGGTATTATCAGTAAATTGTTTGTCGATCCAGACTTTCGTAGTGTTGTTTGCTTCTACTACAGTCTACAACACACACACACACTTCACTGGGTCATGAAAAGGCATTCAGACACCTGAGCAGAAAATGATTTGGGAACATCGACATGGAATGTTTCCGCTCCTTATAACTTTTAACTATGCCTATAAACCTAGTACATTTCATACAGATTCACAAATATCCTTAAACTGGTAAATAATTCAAAATCTAGTGACTAGAAAAACAAAAGACACCCTGTGTAGAGTTCCTATTTTGACCACTCATATCTTGACATAGTACAATTCCTTCCTTTACTTTTTATTTTAATTTCTGTGACAAGAAATAATCATTTTCCATGCTACCTCCTCCCTCATTTGTACCCAAAGTTTGATGAAGGAATGAAGAAAATGGAGATTTGGAAAAAATACTAGTGAGTAGTAAAAGAATGGATTGAAAAACTCACCAGAACACAGCGGGAAATTATGTCAGCAAAATGTGACAATGACTTAAGTGGGTACTTTCCTTTGAGGGAAGGATCAACCATTCTTGTCAACGCATCAATATCATGTAGCTGAGGGATTGCCCATCTGACCAAGAATTGCTCTCCTCGACTACGAGTTCTGAATATGATATAGAGGTGATGATAAAACTGGGAGACAACACAACAAAAATTTACTCAATGAGATGCAAATGGCTTTACCGGTCATATGACATTCTGCCAGTTAAGAGTTCCAGCATCACCACACCAAAGCTGTAAACATCACTTTGAGAAGTGTAAATCCCTGACTCAAATTCTGGGGCACCATAACCATAGGTTGTAAGCAGTTGTCCTGACAACTGAAAATCAAGTACAACTTCACTTATTCAATTTCAAATTCTTCAGCACAGTGCATAAGAAAAATAAAAAGGGTAAGGTTTCAGTAAAGATTGACGACCCACATGCTCCTATAGAATAGCAGATCTATTATCACATGAAGTACAAGTAAAACGAGCAGCATATCCGAGATAATTTTTTGTAAAATCTTGTGTTTTACTGTTTCTTATAAATGAGAGGAGACAATGCGGACTTTCATAAAAATAAAATAGAATTTAAGTTTCTGAAAACCCATATAACAAAAGCACCTGTAGAGTGTCTTTATGTATGACTAGGTCAAACTAACATAGTGATACTGTTCTCCCCATGTCTTTAGAAGTCAAATTTTTTTCTCCAGTAGGGGAAAAAAACAGGAGCTCATCACCCTCATATTAAAAGTGCAGAGGCAAAACTGATTCTGGATAATGTTGAGAACAGTTTCAAGGATCACTAAATTTCATCACTTTGGCAAAGTGCACAGATGAGCAGACAAGTCCAGCATCAAAACCAGAAGCATGGTATGTTGGAAAGGATTCCTCTATTCTCCTGCTTACGAATTGCCATTAGTGTCTACTTGGATCTAGTGAAGCATTGAAATGTTAAGAAAGGCTAAAACTTGACAAACACTTCAGGCTAGCTGGACAGTCTTTGGCCTTATTTGTTTGCACTTAACGAAGGTCTTAATCTTAATCATTCAGATCTTAGTCATAATTTGTTTGTTTTCAAGGCCTGAATCTTAATTATTAAGATTTAATAATAAGTGAGTTTGTTTTTCTTATTTTACAACCATTTAATGGGTCTGAATAAGTCTGAATGATTAAAATCTATAATAAAATCTTAATATCATTAAAATGTCTATTTAAAAATTTCTACAAAGATGACTGACTAATGCTCCATCTACTTTCATCCACAACCATCATTTCATACACAACTACGATCACTGTCAATCACCACCATTTACCATCCATGACCCAACCACAACCACCATTACCACCAATCACCAAAATCAATTGACATCACTATTAGTCATCATTTGCAATCATCAACACCAACCATTATTACATTCGTTAATCACTATAGATAATTATCGTGATTAGTCAACATTATGTATCGGTAACCACCATCACCATTCACTACCACCACCATTAGTTGTCAACATCATTTCACTATTATTTATTATCCACCAACAACAACCACGGTTAATCATTACTGTCAACCACTATACCATGAAAATACTATCCACAACCACCATCATCAATCAACATCATCCCAAATCGACACACACAATGACCATCTTAGTCATTACTACTACCAATTGCCATATAAAATTTTAAAATATTTTAATAAAATAATATTGGATAAATTTAGAATTTTATTTAAATTTGATATTATTATTTTTTAAAATAAAGAAAAATTTAGTACATACGGATGTTGAAAAACAAAAGTCCTAATTATTTAGTATTCAGATCTTAATGCAACATTTTAATACTTAGATTCAAAGGTCTTAATGTTAATGAAAACAACATTTTAATATTTGGATTCAAATGTCTTAATGTTAATGAACTAGCTAGCTCTGTTTCCTGATTTCGAGATTTACGGGGAAAAGAAGACTTAACCCTTCTTAGATAGACTGTATAACTTCTGGCACTACAATAAAATCACCTATTTCCAAACAATAAGTTATCCATTTACAAGAAACCACATTTGTAGTTCTTACTTCTCTACTCTAGTGTGTTACTTGGAAGCATTTTGATCATCAGTACACTCCTTTCTTAACAATCACTCCCTCTGTCCCATATTATTAGTACTCTTTCCTTTTTGGTCTGTCCCAAAAAGAATGTCATCTTACTCTAATTGAAAACAATTCAACTTTAAAATTCCCCTTTTACTCACAGCCACTCAAATATCTAAAAATTATTTTAGACCACAAGTTTCAAAAGTCTACCTTTTTCCTTAAACACCATGCCAAGTCAAAGGGTGCCACATAAAATGGGACAAAGGGAGCACTATTTAACTCACGTTTTCACTTCCATCATATACCTTTAACTTGCTTTTCTTTCAACTGGAAATGCAAGTAGAAAATGACCACCCCACCCCAAATGTCAACTTGTTCCACACTTCTAATCCGAAATATTGGATGGCGAGTTACCTGGCTCACAGCACCTGATGATATCAGTGAAGCTAAACCACAATCAGAGATATGCACAGCCAACTCTTCATCAAGGAGAAGATTGACAGATTTGAAGTTTCTGTGGATAATAGGAGGCTCGCAGACCTCATGGAGATACCTTCATTGCATAAAGGAACAAATAGTTAATAATAAAAATCTAAAATTTGCTTTAACTCGCTTGTCATGCAAATTTAAGAATTAGATCACCTAGCAATCCCACTAACAATATAATTCACCGGTGGGATGACTCTGAGGGCATTTTCTTTCAACTACCGTGTTCAACTTCACTTGCATGAACTCATGCAGAGGAGGGACGAAAAGTAGTTTAAACCGAAATAAAGCACCAAATATAATGTTAACATATACTTAGAAAGACCATCTCCCACCAGTATTTCATCATTTTATGTCATGTAGTATGTACATGCCATGAAAGTTCAGGACTACATTAGTTTGTGGTTTGAGTTTTTTGCTACGTTCCCGTGCTAAATTATGACTTATTAGCACTGCTTACAGAAATTTCTTATAGGTCACCACCAAAAAACTCCTAAACATCAGATTTTTCCATAGCTCATATATATATAAGTATACTTGTATATTTGCATGTGGTTTCTATGTATATGTGCCTAGCTATTTTACTTACTCCAAGCCCCTTGCAGCTCCAAGAGCCATCCGGATCCGCGTATCCCATGAAAGTTGTTTCTTGAATTCATCATCAGAATGCAGCGCATCTTGTAGTGTCCCACTATTGCAATACTCATAAACCAGAAGCCTTTGACCATGCTCTGCACAATAGCCCATCAACTCGACAACGTTAGCATGACGAATTCCATCAATAATGTTTACTAGTTCAAGAAACTCATCATCCTTCTGTTGATTGGAAACTCTTCTGTCCAGCTTCTTGACAGCAAGTAACTGCATAAGCATTCAAAGGGTTAAGTGACAAAAGTAAAACAATGTAACTGCCAAATGATTCAAATAATGTCAGCAATGGGATGAGAGTAAAGATTGCCAGATAAATAAATTACACTGAAATAACTTGTGTAGGGAATCAACAGAAACATTGTGTATTCTGATTATAAAATAGTTTCTCATTAGAAACTCGAATGTTAATTTTTGCTTTTAGCATTTTACGCTAGAGTTCTATGACAACAATTGATCAATTGTGTAAGCTACTTGGAAGAAAATGCCACTTAAAAAGATTATGTAGGATAAGAATCAAATAACATAATTTTCAACAAAAAAATCTCATGAAGCAATTGGAAGTCATTTTGCTTTTATCTGTATTTATGACATACAGTTTCCCCTAATATATATATATATATATGACTCTGGATTTCCACCAACAAAACCATATTTACATACGATGTGATCAGTCCGCAAATCATTCTTAAACAATTAAGCACAAATTTGCAAGAACAAGCCACGTAATGCAACAACAGATAAGAGACATTTTAAGTGCTCGCATAACACAAGTGAAAAGACTCCCCAAAAAGCAAATTATAATTAAGAAGAGAAAAGCTGACGATCTAGGTTCTACAGAATAAAGCAGGGTAGGAAAACACAGTTGGTAATTTCAAGTATCAAATTACATTTATTTAGTTCATAACTTATACCTTCCCGTTTGGAAGCTCTGCCCTGTACACAGCTCCCAGCATTCCTGATCCTATCAGATTATCTGGAGAAAAACTGTTGGTGTATTGCTGAAGAGATGCGATCGTGTAAGATTTCACAGAAGTTAGTGGAAGTGGCCTGTGGGGAAACTTCATTGCGGTATTGTCGGCAGGTGGAATTGGCTTCACAATAACTCTCTCTTGAGAAGAGAGTAGGGGCGGGGGTGGGGGCGGGGGTGGAGGGGGTGGTGGGGGTGGGGGTGGTAGGGGTGGAGGCTCCATCAAATCAATATCAATTCTGCTTAAGTTTATCTCGCTTGTATTCTTCTTTGGCACTGCACTCATGTTTTGCACATTTGAATCCTGTTCCAGCTGTGGCATGGGAGTGCGGGCCGGCCTCCTTGGTGGTTGCTCTTCCTTTGGCCTCACCAGAGGAGGAGCTGTTCGAAACATAAGAAATCCACTTATCATCAAAGAATAGAAGAGGTTAAGATTTATAGTTTTTTAAATTCTGAATGTTGCAAAAAAAGATATCAAATTCATGAATCTTTCGGAGGGTATTTAAGATGGTAATAGAGAATTGACAATAGTGAAGTATTTCACTAGGATTAGAGTAAACATAATTTAAGCGCACGCGGATAACAACTATATATTTAGATGCATGCTTAGATGTCAAGACTGCAGATTCAAATAGAGCCTAAATTAAAGAGTAGTAGTTTTCCCTGTAAGAACTAAGGGAAAAAGTCATACTAAGGAATACTAGTAACAATACACATGATAAAATAGCTGAGAAGTTTAATAATTTGCAGTACCTTTCTCTACATCATTTTCAGGTTGGACCAATAAACCATTATCTCCACGATTCTCCCTGGAGCCCACATAAGGAGCTATTTCGTGCCGTCTGGACCAATTAGTCTCTGGCCTTTCCCTAAAGCATCTTGGCAGAAAGAGCAGGATTGCTAAAATAAATACTATAAATGACAAAACTGATGCAATGGATATCCAGACTACTCTTTTAACAGACTTTTTGCTTCCTTTTGAACTAGATTCTGCAGTTGCTGATGGTCCATCAGCCTTTTGTCCAGGTTTTCTTTCTGAAGTCGGTGGTGTCTCCGCTGAAGTTGGAGGCTTAAAAAAGGGTGGTCCTGGAGGTGCTGGAGGGGATCTTGTAAATGAAGTAGGTGGAGACAAAGGAGCGATACTACTGTTGGGTGGAGACAAAGGAGAGACACTGTTGAAAGGATTTCCAGCGTTTCTGCACATCAAGAACATAATTAGCAAGGGCATGTAAGCATTAGCCATCACTGCTCATAATTAAAGTCAATCAAGAGTCAAAACATATGTAAGACACTTGATAAAAAAAGATGAAACAACTGATAAATCTTCCTTGCATGGATCAATATGTATCCTTAGCAATATTGTTCTATCAAATTTCCCAGCAAAGAAATCTTAGAACAATATGATATGAAATTCAAGAATGTGTTCGAAACTTGGGTAAATTTTAGTACACGATCATGTGAACTTAAATATGACCAAAATGCAGTCCATGGTCCAGCTTGACAGATGCATCAGATATCGGTGTCATATGATTTTTGTGCTACTATCTTGCCTCTGGAGTCTTATGTGACAAAAAGGTACCACAGAAACTAAAAGGTAAGTTCGATAGAGTGGTGGTTAGGCCGGCATTGTTATATGGCGTTGAGTGTTGGCCAGTCAAAAACTTCCATGTCCAGAAGATGTTGCAGAGATAATGTTGAGGTGGATGTGTGGTTATACTAGAAGCAATAAGATTAGGAATGAGAATATTCATATGAAGGTGGGAATGGCAGTTGTGGTGGGCAAGTTGAGGAAAGCGAGACTGAAATGGTTTGGACATGTCAAAAAAAGATATGTAGATGCACCCGTGAGGAGGTAGGAGAGGTTGGTTATAGAGGGTTTGAGGAGAGGTAGAGGTAGGCCGAAGAAGTATTGGATAAAGGTGATAAGACAGGATATGATGCAGCTACAGGTTACTGAGGACATGTCCTTAGATAGGAAGTTGTGGAGGACTCATTAGGGTTGAAGGTTAGTAGGTAGTATAGTCAGTTTGCTTAGGATGGTTCATGTTTTTCATAGTACTAGTTGTCGTATTATAGCTCTTTTTTTCAATAATACATCCTAGTATGTTGTATATTGTGTTTTCATCGTCACATTATGTTGTTGGTTTTGCTCTCTTCTGGTAGAATTTACACTATCTCCTTGTTACCGGCGATATTTTCTTAACTGTCTCCTTCTTCTTTATACCTGAATTTGTTGCACTTGAGTCAAGGGCCTTTTGGAAATAACCTTTCCTCGTGGTAAGGTCCGCATACATTCTACCCTCCCCAAACCCCACTCGTGGGATTTCACCGGGCAATGTTGTTGTTGTATTATTGTATACTTCTTTAGCCTATATACATCACATTTTTGCCAATTTATTGTGTAGGCTAGATGCTTTTTGATCCAATTGTTAAAAATTTGAGTAGCATAGTGTTAGGATTTTCTTTTTTAAGGTGATTGTGCTAATGATATCAAAATTTGGCTACTTTACCACATGTAATTTGAAATTATTCCAACGTTTTGGACTCAAGTTGTAATTATGCAGTGTGAGTACAAGCAATTCTAATTTAAGTCAGTGCCATAAACCTTTAAGCATAATCTGGTTTTGTAATGTAAATATACTCTTAACATATCAGATCTCCGATAATTTTTTAATTATATTGTGCATTTGCTAAGCGAATTTAAGTTAGAAGCCTGTAACCTCTAGTATATACTGTCACAGCAAGTAAGAAGCATAGCAGAGTAAATGCATGTGGATAATTTGTACCATATATAAGAGATGGCAATCAAACTAGGGAAGAAATATTACAGGATCAAAAAATAAATAAATATTGCAGGATCAAAGAAAAAATATTGCAGGATGAAAATAGAGTTAAGTGACAGAAATATATGAGTTACCTCAGTAAAGCTTTCTGAAAGTTTTCTATAAACTTATCAAGTATAACAAAAAAATTGACAAATTATAATATAGCTTTCTGTAAGCTTCATAAATAAAAGAATAAGTGTAGCATTGAAAAATGATAATCCCTCGTCCCAACTTATACAAGGTAGTTTGACTTGACACGAAGATTAAGAAAGCAAAAAAGACCTTTAAAAACTTGTGATCTAAAATATTTGTGTGGCTATAAATCTTTTCATTAAGGATAAAATAGGCATTTTAAAGTTACATTGCTACTAAGTATAGAAGTGTGTCATTCTTTTTGGGATTGACTAAAAAAAGAAAGTGAGTCATATAAATTTGGATTGAGGGAATTATAAATTGACAACTTTTCTGTAAGCTTTTTAAAAAAAAGAAAGCAGATTATGCGGGGTGGGGTAGGTTGAAAACAGCAAATTATGATTTATGAGGCGAGTCGAAGTCTTTGCAGTTTTATGCGGGTTTGCTCCGCAACACACTGCACCGCGATATCGACCATAAATACTTCGGTCTTCATCATCAACATGCTCTCAAATACCAAGTGATTAGTGAGACTTAAAGAACACAGGACTTCAAGTGGTGACGTTCTCTCTCCTTTTTTAACTTTTTTTTTGTGTATGTGGTGATAAAGTTCAAGCCACTGACATAATAGGAATACATTGATTGTCAACAGACATACATTGGTATATTAGAAAAATGTTGTTTGATGATGAGAGATCAATAAAAAAAACAAGAAAGCAGATATGCAGCAAGGTTCAAGGCAAGCTTAAAAGGTTATAGACCACTGAAGAACTGAAGACACTTTTATCCCATGATGGAACTCTCATTTACTGTAACTTTATGTGTCAAAACCAGTAAAGTTCTGAAACACTGATCTTCGAATTGATTAGCTTCATTTTTGATAAGAAAGATCTTGGACCTAACTCAACTCAAGCTAGCTCAAGAGGAGATTGTCCGAGTCCAATTTCCTCACCCCAACCAATGTGGGACTCGAGACCTCGGGACTGGACATCTGGAGCGTAGACAATATAAGATGTTGGCGTAACATCAGGTAAACAATGAATTGGGATGTGTGTGGCTATGATGTCACGATTAAGAAGACCTAGGGCCTCACTCAACCCCAAAAGCTAGTTCAAGAGATGAGGATTGCCCAAGAACATATAAAGGAGTCCAATTTCCGCATCCCACCTAATGTGGGACTCAACAATTTCTTAAAATGCTATTGTTAAAGAAGGTGCAGCTAACATACAGGCTAGCACAACACTCCTTTCATAATGTTTTTCTTGCTTATGACAAAGAGTACAAACATAGAGACACGCACACACTCACACAAATACACGAATTTCTACTCACATAAAATGTTTAAACGGATAGGCTCAGAAAATTGAGAAGTTTGCCAATAAAAATTGCATTTGATATAGCCAACCAACAACTTTAGGGTGTTATAAAGAAGCCACTCTGAACTCTTCTGCTAATCCACGATTAATGAGATGGTGAAGCCTATTGAAGTCTTGCCATTTTGCAGAGGAAATGCTCTCCCCTTTTGTGAAGTTTGATATTCACCAGTATGTTAATTAAAAGTTTAGTATGGTCTGAACTGGGTAGGGAATATGAAGCTGAGTACAGATTATACATTTGCTGCAGCTTTAGGAGTGTTGAGAATAATTGTTGTTTATGTTAACATTTGTAGCCTTCAGATCTTATCTGCCCTAATTGTCCATAAATAACAAGCTGATCAAGGTTGTCACTCAGATTTAAGAAAGAGGGTATTAAGTATTAACAAAAGAGTAAAGAGCAGCTTGACATGTAATATTGTCTGTCTCCATAATTTCTGAATATGTGTCTTGCGCAATGTGCCGAACAAAGAGGCACAAGAATGTAATAGGAAGCCAAGAATATATTGTAGATTACAAGATGGAAGATAAACGATAATATTAGAAAAAGAAAGTGAATTGCACTTACTTGAAATTGGGAATAGATAATAACTTCTGAGGTATGGGCCCAGAAAACAGGTTATTTTCCACATTCCTGGAGGGATACAAAAGATGGGAGATATTAATGCTATATTATATCATTCTATGGACCTGGAATTAATATTTGAGTTAAATATAGTGACGAAGAGTACAAATCTGTGAGGGTAAGATCTTGTAAAACATCAAGAGTTCCAGAAAGCTGGTTATTCTGCAAATGCCTGGAGATCAAGAAATGAGCTGCTTTTCTATTGGTCATAAATTACAAACCAATTCAACAATATGTAGAATCACTCACAGAGTGGTCAGGGAAGACATATTTCCTATTGATGATGGCAAAGCTCCACTGAAACTATTACTCGACAAATCACTGCAAGAATATAAATAATCCACCAGTTATGCACAACTGAAAACCTCAATGGAAATATTGAAATGCTATTGTTTTGGTGTCATACAGATTAACCAATGAAGCAAGGCCTTGAAAGGAATCAGGAAGTTCTCCATTCAGTTGGTTTCCATTGAGAGACCTAAAACAATAGAGAAGTATAGGTAACTGGAACCATGATTAAGGTACTGGGAAATCTCCTATCTAAAATATAAGCTGAAACTCACATTGCTGTCAGTTGACTTAGGGAAGATACGGAACTGGGGATACTTCCGGTTAAATCATTATCTGAAAGAAAACTGCCAAAAGGTAAAGACTATCAAATGGTTTGCTCAAAAGGTAAAGCTGTAATAATTCAAGCTTCATTTTCTCTTTCTCCTTCTAGAAAATTGATAATACATACATATTTTGCAATGTAACTGGCAGACTGGATGGGATGGTTCCGCCGATGTGATTGTTACTCAGATCTCTGCCACAAGAAGTTTTCACAATTGTTCACATGTCACACAATTCACATAATATATGCAGCACATGCACAAAAAACGCAAACAATATATATGTCAAAGGAGATATATCTGTGGGGTACACGTACATCGTTTTGAGAGAAGAAAATGACGCTAAGTTATCCCCTAGTTCACCTGCCAAGTTAGCAGCATTTAATTGACTGCAAAGAAGAAGATTAGAAGGATTAACATTATGACTTCCAAATATTCATGAAATACTGCAACAAAATAAGAGGTAGTTACATGGATAATATATTTGTCTCATTGCATACGACCCCTTGCCATTGTCCATCACATGGGTCTGCACTGACACCCCAACCAGGAAGGGAAGGTGATCCCAGGGAAGCATGTAAGGCATTAATTGCAGCAACTAGACCAGCAGAAAGGAAAATGCCAGCGTTAGAAATTTTAAACCATATAAGAATATTGTTGATATTGATTCATGAATGAATTAGAAATTTCTATTCCAAACATTTAAAGCATGCTAACTTCAAAACCAAGCGAAGTTTACACGATCAAGATGGCAATTTAGTAGATATTTAGGACAATAATAACATGTGTTGAATCCACACATCACTTGAGGAGGCCATAGCCCCCTACACTAGACTAGCAACCTAGGAATCATTACTTCATTTCCTCTTCTTCCCCCTTCAATTTCCTAAGACTGTCTCTTCTTCTTTTTTCCTTTTTTTCTCAAATAATGATAGCGTATCCATTGTTGTAGAATTGGTAACTGCAGCATGCAAGTTTTGTGAGAATGTTAGTTGTTCCTAGATTAATTCAAACAACAACAACGCACTCAGTACAATCCCACAAATAGGGTCTGGGGAGTGGGTAGAGTGTACGCAAACCTTATTCCTATCTTTATAGGTAGAGAGGTCTATTTCCTTCAGCTCAAGAAAAAAACAGATCTTTTTAATAAAAAGAATAATCGAAGTAAAGAAATCGTGCCAAAATGCTATAGAAAGCATAAGAAAACATTGTTTAAAAAAAAAATGGTAATTACAACAAAATAGTGTGATAATGTAACAAACATTGAAGGGCAAGAAACTACGAGGGAAATATTAGTAAGCAACACAACACTTTACTACCTATTAACCTTCTATCCTAATCTGTTTCCGTCAATACCTCCCATCTAAGTTCATGGATAAAGACTATTCATTTAACCAACCAATCTTGATAACTCCAGCTCCTCCCCGGACTTAACAACGTTTACCCAAAATAAAGCTCAAGTTAACAACTAGCTTAGCTTATAACTCAAGCCCCCATAATCAGCATTGCCCTAAACATAAACATTAGCATTCCTCTCCTTCTACACAAAACAACTCGAAATTAATTAATGTTTGTTCCTTACCATCTCCGGGGTCAGTTTCATCTGAAAGTTGAACAGCAAAAATTAACAGAAATCCCACCAAGATCTCCAAATTCAAGCAGCATAATACAGATCTCTTCCCACCCATTGATCCAAACTATGACCCTTTTCTTCAATCTACTTCTTTCTTTGGAAAAACACTCTGCATAGCCAACACATAAAAACTTCCAATCTGAAAAAGAAAAAAAAACAGTGCTTTAATCAAGCCCATATTTTTTAATGACATACAATAGCACTACAAACCCATGTCAAAAACAAAAAGGAACCAAATCAATGACACCCAACTGATAACAAAATGGGTATTCCAAAAGAGAGAAGTATAGAACAAATCTACAAAAGAAACTAACTCTCGAGAGTTGAAGAAAGAAAAGTAAATTTTTTTTAAAAAAAAAGTACAATAAAATAGAAGAAAAACCCACCAAATACGAAGTGAATTATGAAGAAATAATGAGAATGGAGCTGGGAAAAACATCATGATTTCATATAATTGAGCTGAAACACAACAGAGCAAGCAAGCATTGCTTAACAGAGCCACAACAAAAAAAAAGAGTAATAATAATAGTTGTAAATCTGGAGAGAGAGAAGTAAAGCCTTTACCTTTTTGGAAATAGCTGGAAAAATGGAAAAAAAAACTACATGTGGAAAGTTGCAGAAATTAACACTCTCTGAAGAAGACTTCTTCGTCTTCAAGTCTAGTCTTCTTTTTGTTGCTCTAAAAAAAATAACAATAATATATTCAGATAATTAAAAAAAAAATTAATTAAAATTTATATCGTTTGACTCTAACAAAAAATTTATAACAAGTATAACAATTTGTGTGAGTAGTAAGGATAGGATGTTATCTGGCCTTAAGTCATATCAGGTTAATTGAGATAGTCGAGTCTTATCTAGTATTTTTTACTTTTGGGATGATATTTTTGAGAAGATGGTCTTCCGAAAACATATTCTCTATTTCTATGAGATAGTAGCAAGAGTTGTGTATATTTTATCCTCTCTAGACCTCATCTCTGAAATTTCTCTCGGTATGTTGTTCTCGTTGTGAATTTCTAATCTCACGCGCGAATGCAACGCGTGATTTTCTGTCTCTTAAGAGTGACAGGTGGAGTAGCATTATTGGTCTATATGTGATTAACGGTCGATTAAACAGGTGTGTGGGTTTCCTTACACTTAATGACGCGTGTGATAACATGGGCTAGTGTTTTTATTTTTAGTTAAAACTTAAAATCGAAAAAAAAAAAAGCTACGTTGAATTATTAGTAATAAATTATAGCCGCCATTTTTGGAAAGTGGACACAGAAAACAAAATGGAAATTGCAATAGGCTGTAGCCCATATTATTACTAATAGCTTCTTTATTTTTTTCTGTTTTATTACTATAACAGAAATATAGGATCCAAACTTCCATGGTTTTATTATTAAACAATGGGTTTAATTTATCTTATAGTTTTTGCATGAATATAAAGATAATTCGGATATGCGATAGATGCATCAATAAAAAAGGTGACGAGCGATTAATCGTTGAAGAATTATGAATAGATGACTTTATTGAAAGTATAATGTTAAATAAAAATGCATGAAAATTGAGAGTTTGAATGTAAAAAATTGATAAGTCGTCGGTCAACTTTTTTTGTTTTTCGATGGGAGAGCATAGTACCTCATTTGGCCCCCTAGTTTTATTATCTGTACTATTGTTATTGTTCTATCAACATTACTCTATACATCTAATTTTAGAATTATTGTCACTTTACAATTTTATAGAAATATATATGATATTATTTTTTTAGGCAAAAAGGGAATATTTCTTGTATTGTAGAGATTTTTAAAATTAAGTTATTTTTAATTACAGAGATGTAATATTATTTTTGGGACAGATTAAAACATATATCTATATCTATACTATATTAAAAGTGTGAAGATCCTTAGAAATGTTGATTGAACTTTTTGCCCTTCATTAAAAGACTATGCTTTAGATAAAATCGTCTTTTCACAAATTT
>JBCEWC010001913.1:0-37495 GCA_038996855.1 Solanum aculeatissimum | reverse complement strand
TCATGGATCATACGATTTCATATTTGTGGACGCTGACAAAGACAACTCCTTCAACTATCACAACAGATTAATCGACTGGTTAAGGTTGGTGGATTAATTGGCTATGGCAACACCCTATGGATTAATTGGCTTATCTAATTCACTTGATCTGTTTTGTCACCAACTTTTGCGTTTTATCATTCGAATTGATGAATCGGCTTCTAAAATTATTAATTTTAACCCACAAAAATGAAAATACTGGGTTACCACAACGACCCTTCATCAGTTTATTCTAACTATGCTCCTTCCACCGCAAAACACATTAAGTGAAATATTTAAAAACTTACATTTGGTCGATTGGTCGAGAGGAGTATCATTCGATACAACTGAACATTTACATTTGCAAGAAATCGTGCTTAAATAAAAACGTTGTTTCATTTCCAATAGATTGATAAAATATAGAATGGACGTTATTGTATGGTTATATGACTCTCAAGAATAATCATACACGTGCAACGCATGTGGAGTAAGTCTAGTTTAAAAAAAATCATAAATCTCCTCTCGGATCATTAGTCTCCTCTCGCTGATACATCCTTATCTCCTTCTTGGATACATCCATTCTCTCTTTGAAACATCACTTTCCTCTCATATACATAAATCTCTTCTCGGATATATCCCTCACCTAATGTATTCGAATGTCGTATCCTCTTTGATACATTCCTCTGCTAAGTATCTAGATGTTTGTTGATGTATCCAGAAATCCAGTAATGTATCCCAAATTTTATAAATTTTAAGAAATTTTTGTAATTTAGAAAAGAGTAGGAAAATAATGTAATTAACTCTTAACATTATAGGATTTATATAAGTTATACATATTATATTCATTATATCACGAATACAATTGATTTGTAACAATGAATACAATTATATCAAGTGTATTAACTAATGCAACTAATAACTATCAAATCCTAAATTGTCAAGATTTTTAATCTCTTTTTTTTTCAAAAAAATAAAAATGATTTGGAGTGTTGGGACTAGTGAATGTATTAAAGTATACAATTAATAGATAAAATGATGAGGATACTCCATAATCAAACAGTTGACTCCTAATATTTTGAATGATCCTACCAAATTCCACTTCCACACCTCATAATCACTTTATTCATCAATCATTATCGGATTTTACTTGCAATTTATTTCTAATTATGTTGACAAATGATGCATTTTCTAGTATGACAACGATCAAAAACTTTAGATTACGAGATTGTATTATATATTTAATAGTCATAAATAAAATAAAATAAAATAAGTTTCAATATTGCCCTACCAAACATATTCTTAAAATTTGACGTAATGCTTCTACCCATTTTATTGGTGCAACATTGATGGACATCAATATATGACACAATAAGTTCACAAGTGGGGTCCGGAGAAAGGGCAAGCCCGTGTACTAAAGCTTCCGCTATGCGCAGGATCCATGGAAGAGCTCAATCACAAGGACCTATTGTATGCAGTCTTATGTCCTGATCACATGACAATAACTTTACTAGCTACTCCAAAAATCACAAATACTATTTTATGTTAGAATGTAGTATGCGAATGAAACCTTTTTATATCGACATCGATATCATTTGAATATAAGATAACATGAATATTATTATACATGATAATTATCGTAAAGAGATTTGACTACACAATTTTAATTACTTTATTCTAGAAGCTCATTTCTTGATTTTAATTACAAAACATTCTTTAAGAAAGAATTGCTAATAATGAATACATCATTTTGTTCCAATAACTTATAATTCGAGCACTTTAACCAATATATAGCACATTGAAAAGAAAACAAATAATTAAGTTTTCTTTTTGAGAAATATCCTCTTTTTTTAATCTAGCATCAAATCCTTTTTAAAAAATAAATATTAATAGAATTTGTGATTTTGAATATATCATGAAATTTTTGTGACTTAAAAGCATGTCATTAAAGGTAAATTATTTTAAAAAAATTTAATTATCAGTACCATTTAAATAAAACGGACCGTGAAAACTTGTATCGTCCCCTCAAATTTGACACCTTAGCCTGTTATTGTATGAGTCAGCATCAACATACATAGACCAAATTATTGATTTAATATAAAGTGTTTTCTTGGATCTAGAAAATGATTCAAAATTTGGAGATGGAGTTGGGTGAAGAAATTAAAGTAAGGTTTTGTAGACTCTTTTACTGTACTAAAAATACTTTAATATATAACTAACATATGTAGCCACGCTGTTGGGATAGAATTGAATGTGATTGTAATGATACCAAACTTCCACTCATCTAACTCTCTATTTGTTCTCATTTCATAATCTTATTATTACTACCATAATTTGCATTATTATACAGACACAGACATAAAATCAATTATAACTCGCACAATTCAGAATTTGAAGTTTATGATTTGTATGATGATAATCTCGAGTTGATATATAAAAAATAGATAGATTTATAATTAAAATGATATGATAGATATTTAATAAATTTCATAATATATATGTAGACTAGTAGGAATAAACATTTTTGAATTTTCGTGAACTCACATTATCATGTATTGTATCTGCCCCAGCATAATATCTATCTTGTGTGTTTGAAAATTCGTTTAGCAAGTAATTCTAATTTGCATTTAAAGGTGATAAAATTAAGAGAAATTTTCGCATATAGCCACTAAAAAATACTTTAATTATGATTCATAATTATAGTTTGAGTAATTATATTTCATACCTACAGTTATAACAACATTTGTATAGTTCACACAATATTTGTATACGTTTGTATAATTCGCTATACAATTCACAGATTTTGTATAGCGTTTGTATATTTCGCCATACAATTCGTGCACAACGTTTGTATGATTCGTTATGCAATTCACAGTGTTTGTATATTTCGCTATACAATTTGATTCACGCACAACGTCTGTATTGAAGTTTGCCCTGCCTCACAGGATTCACCTAGACTCAGTACTGAGGTTTGCCCCGCATCACTGGAATTTGCCTAAACTCAGTTAAACTCTAGCCCACATCGGCAAGGCTGACACATAAGTAACTCTGATATCATCTGTAACGATCCAACTCACTAGTGATATTGTCCTTTTTGAGCTTGGGCCCCCCCACAACTTTAAAACGCGTCACTAGAAGGTAAATCCTGTTTACTTGTTTACCCAACATTTCTCCTGTATTTTATCGAAGATAGAACTTGTATCTAAAAATAAATCGTTACAAAACCAATCTATTAAAGGATAAAAAGTTAAAATCAATTCATTTGACGGAAAAAAATGTTAGACAAAAAGAAACTAAAATTGAAAGAACCAAACCAGTTCAAAACGCCAAGTGAGCCAAAGAGAAAGAAAGAAAAAAAACATGTTTTCACACGTAAGAAGCAAGGATTGTCTGTTGGCGTGAGATTTGTGTGTTATTTTTCTAGAATACCCAAAAAAGAAATAGTCACATGACAAAATATATAAAATTGGGCAAGAGTTAAATGATGGTGTTTATGAGACAATGATATATTACTTATATAATTTGGCAAATCTTTCATGAACACTTGTCCACCCCAATGTATCACGCATGCTTTAATTTATTTTGTGTTGCAATAATATACTAATGTTACTAAAATTTGAGTTAAATGTCAAGCACAACTTCGAGCAAAAAAAGTGGCATATGGTTGAGCATGAAAACAAAAACTTCACATTGATACTCTCTCCGTTCAATAACAGTTGTCTATTATTGACTTGGTACAAGGATTAAAAAACAGTAAATGATAGAGGTAATTTTATCAAATCACCGTTTGAATATAATAAATACAATATTTTGAAAAATGTAATAAGGAAATAATTATAATTAATAATAAGGGTAATATTGGAACTAAGGGTAAAATTATCTCCCGACTTCACAAAGTGGACAAGTATTGTTGGATATCTATTTTACTAGTAAAGATGGATGGAGGGAATAGTTAAAAGATAAAAATAATTACTCGCACAATATATAGATAAAATGAATAATATCACATCATATTAGAAGCTAATTAAAAATAATGCTCACAGATAACGTTTCAAAACTATATTTTAAAAATAGCCATTATACTGGACACTATACTAAAAATGGCTATTTGTGAATAACTATATTTAAAAAATAACCATTCTCTTGGATATTATACTGAAAAGTGGCTATTTGTGAATTTTATCGGTTAATTATGTGTGTTTTTGGACCAGTTTAGTTGACTATGGTAATCAAGGGTTAAAAATACGTTTCAGTGATCGAGTACAAATACCAACCAAATGATTAATGTTGAACTATTTTAGTGTTTTAATTAATTACCCTTTAATTAAATATTAGTAGTAACTTTAATTAAATGCTGTAAGAGATTACAGTTGATACATAACATCATTAGGTCAAAAGTTTGAAGCATGAAATTGACCAAAGAATAGAAAAGGCATAAATGTGTAATTCATCACAAATGTATAGTCAATTTCATGATGTAGATAGAAATATATTGACTTGACAAAATTTCTTGAATTTTGTATTATATTGCTGGGCTTTCAAAATACCATTATGATGAGTACTTACAAGTTTGAAATTTCTTGTGTATAAAAAAAATTAATATACTTATTAAAAGTGCCATAATTAATACTTATTGTTTGTTTTTCTTAATTATTTTATTTCATGTTTGATTAGTGTTTTTTTAATCCCAAGGGAGTGGGAACAGAATGACCAAGTCTTAGATCTTATTCTATATATGTTCAATTATTTCTTGATTAATATATGGCAAATAGATGATGTATAAATGTATTTTGTAGCTTCTTTTATCATGTAGAGAAAAACATGGTTCTAATGGTTACTATTTTGTTAAAGTGTCTTTTATTTTTATTTTTTTTATGAAATAAATTATTTGTGTTGGGTTAATTGTCCAAGGAAACTTTTATTATGATGTTATATTTTATGTTGTAAAAGTGCCATTTCCTCATTGTTTCCATTGTTTTCATCCTAGAGGTAAAAAAACTTTTTAATGTGAAATTCCATTGCCATATAGTATAACTTTTTTTTTGATAAATGAGAAGAAATTATATTAATAATTAATATGCATCATTATAAAATAATTGCGGAGCACATGCAAAGATTACAAGATTACAAAAGGATTGATTCTTTAACGGTGGCTTGTTGTTGCTAACCACAAACCGCTTCAGTCTCACAAAAAAAGTTTCATTTTTGTCTGCCTCAATCTTATCTTGAACAAAAATCGGTGGAGCTTCCAAAATATTTAGTGGTGTCGCACTGTACACCGTAGTTCCTCTCTTGGCAAGTGCGTACACAACACTGTTCACTTCTCTGTGGACGTGGCTAATGGGGGGGGGGGAAGGGGTTCCCCAACCGAAGAAGAAGATCCCTGCAATCAGATAGGATATTAAAGTATTTAATATGTGGGTTTTTGAACAAAAAAATAATATCGATACAATCCATGTTTATATTTAATGGAGTTAATTCCATTGAAATATTTTAAAATATTACTTCTATAAGTATCACCTATAAAATTACTCAATTATTTCCTGGGATATCATATACAAAATTATACATTATACACTACACAAAAAATATCGCTAGTGATAATTAATTAATGACAGTAACTTAATTGTCATTAAATATGATTTTTGTAGAGGCAATTATTCATCACAATTATATTTTGATACTTTTTAAAAAATCCACTAAAGCATATAATGACATTAGATCCAATAATAATTAACTAATTCAGATAAAGACTTTAGTTATTTCTATTTAATTTGAACTTCGACCAAAATTAATGAAATATAACATGTCTCAAGTATTGTTCCGAAGTGAATATACATGCAAAATTTTATAAAATGGGCACAATTTAAATATCACAATCTAGAAAAGATATCCCGTGAAAATTAGTTAACTAGTTGAATTGAGATGTGTTGGATCAAAATAGATTAAATAACTCAGAGCTGAAAGCCGCTTAATGGTAAGGAGGGCGCACAACTCAATCCAAGTTTTAATTAATTTATTTATCAATAATTGAGATAAGTGTCAAAAATATATATACCTAAACTGTTGAAGTTTCATACCTAAACTCACTTATTAATTTGAGAAATACACCTCTATTTTTTATTTCACTCTCACCATGGTGTGCGCATTACACTCTTTCTTTTATTTTAAAAAAAATGTCACATCACCCTCCACATAGACAAAACATTCCACCTTGATAAAAAATAATAAATTATAGTATTAGTTAATATTAAAATATTATTATTTCAAAAAACAATAATCATAAAATACAATATAAAATATTTTTCTTACCCCACTCCACCACTTTTGCTCACCATACCCCCCTCCCCCAACCAACCAATGTTTTATTTTTTTTCTATAAAAAAATTGTTACTTCATCCCCTCCTCCCCCAAAATAATAATTTAGATATTATTTTAATTTTTTTAGATAAAATAATTCTAAATAATATCAATTTTTGTAGGAAAAAGCAGAGACGGGATGAAGTTTGAATTTTTTAAAAATATTTTACAAAAGAGATTTGAAAAAATAAAAGGGCGGGGATTGTTGGGGGGCGGGGGGTACGCGGGGGTGGAGTAAGTGACAAAAATTATTTAAATTTTATTTTTCAAAAAATAAGATTTTTTGGGAGAATATTAATACTTTAATTTTTAACTTTTAACTAATATTAATAGTTTATTTTTAATTTTCGTCAAGGTGGAATATTTTATCTGTGACAATATTTTTTTCCAATAAAAAAGAGAGTGTATTACACACACCACTAGGTATGTTTATCAAACTAATAAATGATAGTTCAAATATAAAACTCACACTTCTAATACTAATTTAGGTACGAAACTCAAAAATATAAGATAGTTTAAGTGTATTTTTTACATTTATCTCTTAATCATTTGATAACAACCCATCAAGATTGATAAGTCTCTTCTTCTTAGGCTTTATACTTTTTATTTAATTTTTTTTCATTTATTAATTTTTAATATACTTGTCTTATAACCTGATTTTGAGTTTTTTTTCTGTGACCTACATATCATCCCAAGATATATAAAAAGGAAAATACCCCCACCCCCAATTTCCCAAGATATACAAAAGAAAAAAGGGTGGGGTGAGGATACCTATTAATAGGCCAAAGCTGGTAGAGAGTCTTCTTTCTTGATGTATGTCATTGGCCCTAAAATAATTATAAGAAGATAAAATTAATTGGTAGAATATATATTTTGTTTTGGAAACGTATGGTCTACTTGTGTCTCCACATTGCCTAACCTTTACTCCATAGTATGTCCTTATACTCTTTGTAGCTAACTAACCACATCTCCAAAGGCCAACTCATTTTTGACTTCTCATTCTTCAATTATATTTGTCATCATGGTTTATATTAGATAATAGATATAGCTATGATAATTATACTTCAAGTAAAAAACTTTTTAATTTACAATGACATCTTATTGATGTAACTTTAATTGCATATGAGGTAAAAATGTACTCATATTGGATGTTTATATATACCAAATTAATATAATGTATATATATATCTAGCTTAATGTAAATATCTTGTGCGTGTAAGTTTTTACGTACTAATGATCATAGTAAACGTTGAGCCGATTTTACACAAATATCTTTTTAGGTCATTATTTAAATCTTCTAATAAACAAAATATTAGACTGACTCGTAATGTCTATAAAACTTTAGACTGTATTTTAGAGTTTTCTGATACGACTTTTTATTTGCTCAATAGAAGATTTTTTCACCATAATTTAAAAAGTTCATAGGTTATACGGGAAAAAACCCCCTAAAAAATCAAGTTTACTTTCGAATAATGCAAAATAAAACAGATTTATCCTGAGGTCAAATATGTAATCGGAACATCAAAGATACATTTGATCCCAACAATTGACAAGGACAAATTAGTATATTTATTAAACAACAACTATCCCAAAAAGGCATAGCTAGCAAAATATTTATGTAAACTTTGTTATGTCAAAAAGAGTAAGAGTGAAGCATAGTTCAAAAATAGAATGAACTTTTAAAGTCTTTTTGTCTTTGCAATTTGTTTTTTTGGCACATTTGTACTTGTCCACCTCTAACCTCAATTCCAAGTTGAAACGTGGGGAGCCAAAACAATAATGTGTCTATTTTTGTAATCATTAAAGATGGCTCCACTAGCTCTACCATTTTAGACATGTCCCTTTCCTCTAATTAATTAACATTTGTATTAGCTTAAGAAATTTCTAATCCAATTATGCCCATTACATCATTATATAACCTTGATGATTGAAAAATTAAGGTGTGGTATAACATTGTTTAAAAAAGGAAAAGTAATTTTATGTTCATTAATTAATTGTGTTAGATGAATTTGCATAAGTAACCCCTTGTTTCTCAATTAAATAATATATTTTGATTACTTTTAGTTTGAAGCATGCCTTAAAGTTTAAGCCCCTCCCTTACCACCTTGAAGTGTCTTTTAATTAGAGGAAAGCTTAAACTTTGAAGAAAGAAAAGGGAAAAGAGAGAGATTAAGTTATATAAGTCGTGAGGTAATTAGCTTGTGTTTTTCACAATAATTCTTGTCGAAGATGACAAAATTAGTCCATAAAAATATGATTTACTTAATCTGTTCAAGTTTGGGTGGGTTAATGACCCTACCCCACCTTCCACCCCTTTATCCCCTTTATTAATTCAATTTATCTTAACCGAATCCATCTAAATGTTGGGCTAATTTATTTTTTTTCTCTTGAATTTATATCACTAGATAAAGAGTCTAGTGACCTTTTATTAAAAATAAAAAACTCTCACGGATAAGTACAAGCAAGGGGAGTTAGACTTTACCTTATGAAATCCTAATAAAGTGGTAATCAAACTTTTACTAATTAACAAGCGTGAAGAAAATAAAAACTAGAGAGAACGACATATTTCATGATCACCACAGAGTTTGAGCTAATTCATGCTTAGAACATAGTTCAAATTCTTTTATCAAAATATTTAAATAATTTTTTTCTTTAAATTCTATCAATATATATGCAATAGGGGAAAAAGTGTTATTTGATAATTAAACAAGTTATAAGAAAGCAAACAAAGAAATTTAAACTTCAAGAGTAAGACAACTTGGGATGTTACCCATTATTTAGTTAATCTTGATGGAACTTGAACATAGTTATATAATGACTCATTTGTTGATCCAACTTATTTTGATTCGTCCAAATTCAATTCTTAAATCGCGTATTTATTAAACATATTTGGAAGTTGGAATCCTGATGAAATATTGTCACTTGATCAAATTACTATAAAAATGAAATTTGAATGGCTGCATTTTAGTCCATGATATCATTTGACTCTTCACTCTTTGTCTCTTTTACATCATGCACCTAGTTATTTTATGCTCCTCAAATGATGTGCTTCTGCATATATATATATATATATATATATATATATATATTTTAGCACCAAAATAATAAAAGAGCCAATATATTATTTACTTATCCAAATTCATTTTTCAATCTTGATGGTGCAAAAGTTACATGACTACGTATTACATACAATGATAGAAATCAAGAATATGATTAAAGTAAAAAACAAACAAACTAAAAATAGCGCTTTGTGAAATGCACTTATCATCTTTTAGCTGCATGAAGAACAAATAAATTGTTTTTGCCAAAATGGTGTTACTCATGTAGTGCACCATGACATAGATACAATGATGTTCAATAATTTTACTACTGCATGTACGTGTGATAATAGTCAAGAAAACAAAATCAACCCAAGACAGTTAATTAACTTCATAGTTAATTACAATTGGCACAAATTGTTGTACTTCAACTTTATTTAATTAAATAATAGGGCTTAAAAGTAAAACAAAAAGGGAGTCTTTAAATTATTATGAAACTTGCTTACAAAAGTAAAAAGTAGAAATATATTAAAAGGGAGGATATACCTTGTATGTGGTGCCCATAAAAGTAAAATTCATTTTTCATTTCATGGCAAATGTTATATATTTAGTGGTAGTTTTTTAATTTTTTTTCGAAAGAGTTATTATTATATGGGGAAAAAGAGGATAGTGAAAATCAAACTGCCAAACTTATTCATATTTCCTATTTTGAGCTGATCTTTAATTAATCTTTATTATAAATTATCGAACTTATATTTAGCGGGACATAATTTTTTAAGAGAGAGGCCATAACTTATAAAATATTATAATATAAAAATATAAAATTTATATCCCATTAGAAAGAGTTATTTTTCTTGAGGAGTAGGGGTGACAAAATTAAGCCTGATCTGTTCAACTCGTTCACTCCGTTGAAGTTTGGGCAGGTTAATAACCTGTCTAATTATTAGTTCAACCCAACCCATTTCAACTCATTTAGAATTGGGTTGATATGCAATCCGAATTAACTCGAGGGAGATCTTGTTAAAATATTTTTATAATACTTTTAAAAAAAATTAATGTGTTGTATATAGCCATAATAAAGAAAAATATAATTTAATTAAGTACTAAAACATTGAAAAAGAACAAATAAAATAAGTAAAACTTGGGTCAGGTTAGGTCTTGACCTGCTCTATAACCCGTTACTCAATCCATTTTGACCCGAGCAAATTTGAATGGATTGAATCTTGATCTGATTGTTATCTTGATCTATTATAACCTGCTCAAATTGAACCTAATCCACCCAATTGTCACCCCTATTGAGGGCAAGGCTTAAATATCAACACAAAATGGGGATCACAAAAGTGCAAATGGTGCTATTATCTCTTTTATTAGGGTGACATAATTAGCCTTTGATAATAATATTTGACTAACCTAATTAAATTTAGGTGCGTCCATGACTTGCATATTCGCTAATGTAGCTCATTTTGATCTATATAATCTTGTCAGTCTAAAAGTTGGGGTAATTTGTGACCCATAAAAAACCTTGTCCAAATATTTTTAATAGTAATATTTTTTTTTTGTTTGATATGTTATATATAACCATATTATAGATTTTTTTTGAAATAGAAATTTAAGAAATATGAAAGTATTGCACGAGTCGGGCATGGACCCATTATATATTTATATCAACTTGATCTAACTCAAGTCATCTTTGAACAGACTAACACTATCAAACTTAATTCAATTCGCTCATTTGACACGTCTGACGTTAAATCTGGGAATTGGGCGGCCACATAAGCATGGTAGGTGGGCCTGATTGCTGACCATTGTATAACGTCTGTAACTTTGGCTTCACTTCTATACTAAACATTATTTTAACTGAGATTCATGAACAAAGTAAAAAAATAGTAGTATAGGAAAAAAGCTTATTTATTTAATTATTATATGAATGAATGAAATGACCTTTTTTCCGTAGAAGAGGCCTTTTCCTCTGCAAAAGTGAAGGCTTGGATTACCTAATCGGCACGCACAAGCACTACACTTGTCAACACACACACACATATATTTAAAACATAATGTGTATATGTACACTTGTCACAAAGTTAAAGAGACAGATTCTTGAATTTAAGTAATGAATTTAAGTTATATATATTGATATTATAAAAAAATATATACTTTATGTGGTTTAATATGTTATAGTAGATCATAACTTTATTTTTTTCAGAATAGAATTATGATAGACGATGAAGAATTACTCGTAGTTGTAGATCAATTTAGAATGATAGTTGACAAATTATAGGCATATCTATACTTTTTGAATTTATGAGTCGAAATTCTAAAAAAGAATAATTTATTATGTTTGATAAAATATTTATACATATTAAGTGAATTTTTAAACATAGAGAATTTTGGCCAAAGTAATAGTTGAAGCTATAACTAGAACTCCAAATTCACTCATAATAATCAAAAGTAATGTGTATCACTAGTACATAACAATTGAGCTCTAAATTAAATCAAGAAAAAATTACAAACAAATTAATGACACTATAAGAAAATCACTAATTTTTTACGGACATTCTGATGAAATAAAACTCGTTAACAAGTATTTTTTTTTTTATTGAAACTCATAAATTTCTAACAAAGTCAACATAAAATTGAAACCCGTACTATTTCTAGGAGTGAAGCTACCCCGTGATTAGGGAGTTCATTCAGACCCCCTTCAACAAAAAACATATGCTATATATAATAAATCTCAAACTTCCTTGAATTAATTTGTGTGTCTATTTCTTCGAAGTAAACCTCTTTGATAAAAATTTTGGCTCCGTCGTCGAGTCTATTACGATAGAATTGGTAGTAGTAGAGTTGTTGTCACTAGTGAAGGGAGATTAGTAGTTAAAGATTTAATTTTTAAGAAGATAAGGCATTGTGGGACATTGTTCCACAAAAACAAAGGGAGGTTTGTGAGCTTAATGATAAAGGATTAACCCACGCCAAGCCATTAACAGCCACCACGTAAGTTTTATTATATAGCCATCATTCCGTTACAAAAGGACCCACTCTCCACCGTTACCACAGACCCTTTTCGCCCAAGCATTCATATATAATTTTATCTCGATCAATTTATGTAACATTTTTCGTTTGATTAATCTTTTTAGATTAATTTAAATTTAAATATTTAAAAATTATACGAAAAATACATATTATTGTAAATTGAAACAGACACAATTAGATTACAAATTTCAAACTATATCACGTAAATTGAAACGGACACGATAGTATTTTATTTGGAGAAGAGTCACTGTCAAAGTGTATTGGGTCGGTTCTGTGGGGATGTTAAAAAAAGAAATATTATTATACTGTAGACCCAACCAACCAGAGACCGCGTGAGGTTGCTACTGACTTGTGAATATTTCACGTTTTCATATTTTATTACATATCATGAACTCCCACAAAAGGCTTAATTGTTTATATATATACATACATTTTTTAAGTTTGACATATGCTATTTAATTTATTATGGCACTGAAAAAGTAGAGAGTATGGTAATTCAGAGAGGATTTTTTTTATTTTTTGGGAGGAATGAACAATATAGAACCCCTAATGGGAGACCATTACATAAAACTAGCTTTTTAAGTTGTGTGCACTAATACTAACAGAAATAGTTGTTTTTCTTATCGTGAATTAATGAAAAAAATTATGTTATAAAATATAATTTTGTCATCTTATTCCAATCGATTTATGGATTAAAAAAATATTTTCATTAAAATATTAAAAGATATTAAATACTTTTTTTTATTGATTCAATTAAAATATTTATGGGAATCACTACGGAATATTTTTTAGAGGGAAAATAGTGATTTTTAATAGTGTAACTAAGAATTTAGGATTTAGGTCTACAGATATTTACATCACTCACTGTGTATAAAACAGGATGAAACTATTCATACAAAAATATCATTTCCAGTAGGTAATACAGTAACATGTAAAATTTATACAGAAGAAGACAATTAAAATAAATAAATTCTAGACCTTTCAAATGATTACAATTGTAACAAAAGGAAAAGAGAAAGTCTAATGTCATTACCAAAGTTGTCGCATACGCACAGGTTGATGGTTTTTATTTTCTGTTCAGTATCCGGTACCGTATATATTTGAGTCTAACTGAATTCGAATTTGTATATTATAATGTCTATTTTGGGAGGTTAGGAATTTTTATTTTTAGGGGTTCAAATTCGAAATCTTTGATAAAAGATAAAGGGATCCCAACCATACATGTTTAATGTTCAATGTTTTTTCAATAAAGAGTGAGATCACTGAATTGCTTATAAAGCTTGAATAATTCTCATCTCTTTGAGTTAACTTATAAAAATATGAGTTAGAATTTGATATTATATCAGAGTTAGATCCCTGATATGGGCCCCCTAATGGGACCTACTCAAGGGAAGGGGTGGAAACACCCCAGTAAGTGAGGGTAGCTAATACCCTCAGTCCATGAATGTGCACGCATTAGATTGGACAATCAAACCCTGCCCACATTGGTAAGGGATATGAGATCCTTGGACTGTTTATAAGACTTGAATAATTTTTCTTTCTTTGAGTTAATTTTTTAGATGAATTTAAAAATATTCAGAATCCACGAATATCCGCACATGACCACACAATGGAATCATGTCCACACCAATAAAAGATGATATTACTGAACTGCTTATAAGATTTGGATAATCCTTCTCCATTAACATTCAATCTTCATAATATTTTAATTATGGATGCTAGAAAATATTGAATATTAGATTAAATGATTATGTCACCAACAAGAAAATTTAATAAGGTAACAAACAAGTTAATTAATAAACAAATACATTCTCTTTTTGGTCGGGTGTGTTGTCTTATGGTGTATGGATGATGCTGCCCTTTAAGAAGGCCTAGCTAATATATGCCCTCAGTTTTCTGACCTTCATTCTCTCTCAATCTCCATCTCTTTGATCAAACAAAACATACAAAAAGACTAAAACCACATTTTTAATATATATATATATATATATATATATATATCATACACTAAAAAACATCAACTTAAGTCTCCATCAAAAATTGGTGGGGTGGTGGTGGTGGTGGAGATAATTTAACCCTCAGCCACCATTTTTTCAGCCTCCCAAATCTTTTACAATGATCTTTACCTTCTTCCTCAAGTGATAAGGTGACACAAAATATATATATATACTAATCATAGTTGTTTTCTATAGAAGAAAAAAGAAAAAGAATGGTTTATTTTGCTTGCTTATTTAGTTTTGAAACCCTATTTTCTCTAGCTCCTCATTTTTTTTCCTCTTCAAGATAGAAAAGTGATCTTGATTTCCTTCTTTTTCATATATACTTGGGATCTGATCATTTTTTGTTGGTGGAGAGGACCATGAGACAAGTTTTCTTTTTGTGTGTGTGTGTGTGTGAAAGTTAAAAGAGTTCGATTCCCGAGGAGGAATTGGTAGCTTCTCTTTTTGTCTGCTAGCTTTCTAAAGTTGAATGAGAGTTTTATAATTCTATGTATCTTTTTACACAGTGAAGACTTTGATTGAAGCAGATCTGTGGAACAACAAACTCTAGAGGATCATTACAATTATCAAAGGTTGCTTTACTATAGCTATCTTCTTCTCCTATCTTCTTTGATCTCTTTTTTTTTTTCATTTTTAGATATAGTCGACTGAAGATCAAGTGTAGTATCTGTTTCTATCAGTTTAATATCTGATAGGTGAGTCATTGACTCTCAAAACATTAACTCATTTTTAACCATCGAGGTAGCTTGCTATCTCGAATTTATGTGTAAGCACCCTACACAAGGACAAGAGAAAGTTAATTTTCATGGTCTTGTAAATGTTTTACAAAAAAATTTAGAATATGATCTTGTTAATTTTCATCAAATGTTTATTAACTCTACTTAGATCTTATTTTCTTAAAGGAAGAGTATATACTATGTAACCCTCCTCCTCCTCCTCCTCTTACAATATGGAATTAAATTTATTTTAAGTGTGAATAAATATAGCAAACAAATTCTTAATTAATTCAATATGATGTACAACATGCATTTGTGTTGAGATATTAATCTAGGTTCATGCTTCTTGAACTTAATTGTTGAGAATTTAATATGTCTTTTTTATGTGTTGGCTATATATGTAAACAGATTAAAGTAAAGGTATATAATTTTGATTATACATTATATTATTTTACTTTATGAGTGGAGGAAACATTATACTTATTGTACTTCGTTTCATTCAGGTTTCATGCCTAAGGCTAAAGCAAACTTGAGTAGTGTTTTTTTTAGCCACATCTTCAAGTGATTAGGGCTCTCATGCTTTTATCCCCACAAAGTTGACAAAACAAAATTCTACACACATCATTTGCTTTTAGTGTTTTTTGAATTTGGATAATTAATTTCTGAATCATAAATTCATGAACTGTACTCAATGTTGAATTTGGTTTTGTTTTTTATTTATTAGGGTTTGAATTATGGTGTAACATAGACTATACAAAAGTAGTACGTGTATATATATATTCATGTTAAATCATGTCTTAGTTTTCTCGTCTAATTTATCATAGCAGGTAACCTGTCTTATTTTCTCTTTATTGTTAAAGCATATGATATATGTTGTCTGAAAAACATATGATCTTGGTGAAATGTTCTCTAATTTCCTTGCATTTGTATTTCTTGAAACTTATAGTATGTGACATAGTAGTATAATTATAAAGCTAATAATTAATGGTTGAAATGCAGGTCTTGATTTAGTGGAACATGAATTCTTTTACACATGTTCCTCCAGGTTTTCGATTCCACCCTACGGATGAAGAATTGGTTGATTATTACCTCAGGAAAAAGATTGCTTCAAAAAGAATTGACCTTGATGTCATTAAGGAAATTGATCTTTATAAAATTGAGCCATGGGATCTTCAAGGTACGTAGCTTTCATTATAACATCATTAATTATCAATGACATATGTGGTATATGTAAATTCTCGATGTGAAAATATATAGAATTACTATATAATAACAACAACGTACTATCTGTAATTCCATAGGTGACTGGATTTTAAAAAGGGTAGAATGTACATAGTCCTTATCCTACCTTTGTAGGGTAGAGACTCTTTTTGATAGACCCTATAAACCCAGGGAAAGAGATAGTTTTCTACTAATTACTGTCAACATACATAGTCCTTGCTACCTTTGTAGGGTAGAGATTCTTTTTGACAGGCCCTATAAACCCAGATGGGGGGAGGATAGTCTTCTACTAATTACCATCGACATACATAGTCGTCCTTGCTACCTTTGTAGGATAGAGACTCTTTTTGATAGACCCTATAAACCCAGGTGGGGAGGGGGATAGTTTATTCAAATTTCTCTATAAGGACATTATTCATCTGATTATTTTGATTGCTATAGTATAGCGAAATGTTGTTACAGAATGTGAATAGTATAAGACCATGTAAAAACGATTCCAAAAGAAAAAAAAGAACTTGATCATTATAGTAATATATTGTAACAGAGAACGACTGATAGAGAGAGATCTGACTATACTAATGTTTATATTTTTCAGAATTATGCAAGATTGGAAGTGAGGAGCAGAATGAATGGTACTTTTTTAGTCATAAAGACAAGAAGTACCCAACAGGAACTCGAACAAATAGAGCTACAAAAGCAGGGTTTTGGAAAGCAACTGGAAGAGATAAGGCTATTTATCGTAAGCACTGTTTGATTGGCATGAGAAAGACATTGGTATTTTATAAAGGTCGAGCACCAAATGGACAAAAATCAGATTATATAATGCATGAGTACAGACTTGAAACCAATGAGAATGGGAATACTATTCAGGCAAGTCTTCTAAACTAAAATACTATACTTGTTAAAATTAATAATCTCAAAAATAAGGCAAGTTATCTGATATATATAGTCGATTTGTAAAGATATAGTTATGATCGATAGTTTATAGAAATGTGTAATCACCAATTAATACCAGTGCATAGAAAAAAAAGATTCAACTTTTTATCGAAGTCTGATGAACCTAGCTCCAAATTATCTTGATAATTGTTGATTGAGTTATGTATTTGAAAAGAAGTCTTGAAATTTGATTTTAAAAAGAGTTTGTGTGTGGTGAAAGAAGAAAAAAGATATTTTTTAGCTATTTCCAAAAGAATAAGAACTTTAAAAGTATTTTTACAAGAACGAACGATGAAAACATAATAAAGATAAACAAAAGCTATGTCTTGTAAGAGTATTTCAAACAACGATGAAAACATAATAAAGATAAACAAAAGCTATGTCTTGTAAGAGTATTTCAAACTTAACAAAAAGTATAATAGATAAAATTGTAAATAAGCTACAAAATCATAAGTTAGGACTGACCAAATTATGACTGATTTTAATAACTTTTAAGTATTTGACTCAAAATATTTTGTTGTGTTTATCAAATGCACAAGTCAAAAAATATTTATAAACTAGTTTGATAGACTTAATATGAACCTAGACAAACACCTTTTTACTCTTTTAGTACTATTTGATCAAGTTATTACTCTATTGTTATTGTAGTTCAAATTAACCAACAGGCCAAACATTTCTTACATAAATTCTCGATATGTCCTAACATTAGTCAATTAATTGAACCTGCAGGAAGAAGGTTGGGCAGTGTGTAGAGTATTCAAGAAAAAACTAGCAACATCAATAAGAAGAGAAGGAGACCAATTATATCAACATGAGTCACTATGTTGGTACAACGATGATCAATTAGTCTCTAATTTCATGCCCAATTTTGACTCTCCACAACGTAACAATTTTCCAAATCCATATAACCTTACTACTCCTTCATACCATCACCAATTACCCTACAACAATATCCAACAGCCTCATAATAATGATGCATTGTTCCTCCAACTCCCCCAATTAGAGTCACCAAAAATACCTCAATCCTATGGATCAATCATAGCACAACCAAACTCAATTTACAACAACAACAACTATGATCAAGTGACCGATTGGCGAGTACTCGATAAATTTGTTGCATCTCAATTAAGTACACAACAAGATGGGTACAATAATGGTAATGCTGCTTGCTCCAGTTCTCCAGCATCTGAACACATGAATATGCACATTCAAAGTGATACTAAGGGACAAGAAATGAGTACTTCAGAAATTGGTTCATTATCTGCTTCAAGTTCACAACTTGATCATATATGGAAGTAATACTAGTACTACTCACAGAAATTAAAATATATGATGATTGGATTTGATATATATATATATATATATACGTACGTACTTAAGTGCCTCAGTTTTTGTACATAATAAAACTCAAATGGTGATGTATTAGTGGTCTAAAAATTTGTACTACTCATCTATAAGACTGAATGAAATTAGTATTTAAGAAAAAAGGACCAAAAATATATATATAGAGGACCTCTAATATTTCAAGGCAAACGAGGTGGTCTAACATTTTAAAAACAATTATTTGGATCATTTCTCGATTTGAGAAAAAGCATATTCTGTGAATGTAATTTATATAGAAGCATGAAACCAAATAAATATCAAAGAAACCACAACGATCTAAAGAAATAATAGGGTGGTACTACTTTCCAAATTAATATTATTTAACTTATTTTCTCCATATGAATATATTGAAGTGTTTTTAATTCTGCCATTATTTCAATAATTTAAATGAATATTTCCAGCAGATGGAAGTAGAGAATTTGTATTGAAATGATAATGCTGATGCTGACTTTCCATATTTATTTTTGAACTATAGGTTAAAACTTATTTTAACAAAAAGAAACAAACTATTAGACCAAAGAGAAGTTTGAAATTTATTAAATTAAATGCTGAAAAAAAAAGAAGTCGTACGAAGCTAGGGACAAGGTCTATACTCCTATCATTATTAATAAAAATAGTTAAATTTATCAAATTTAAATTATGTATCTGTCTCTGATCTGCCATTAGGTCTCATAGTTACATCAAATTTTTATATCCAAACTTGAAAAATCTAACAATGAAAAACTTTTGTTAGTGTCAACTAAAAGAAACATTTAATTTGACAGATTACTCAATTTAGTCATTTAGTAGTATGTGTGCATATTAAATTATCATTGTGCTAGCTAGTCATATAGTATAATACAATAACAATAAAAAATAAAATTTCATAAGTGAGGTCTGAAGAGCATAGAATATACACAAACCTTATTCCTATCTTGTGGAGATAGAAAAATTATTTTGAGAAGACCCTAGTACATCAAGTAATTATAAATAGGAAAAACACGATAGTGAATAAAACGTGACAACTAATAAAAAAACTCATATAATATGATGGTAGAGCAAATAAATTATACTCCCTCTGTCCTTCTTTAGTTGACCCCTATTGACTTGGCACACGGATTAAGAAGTAGTAAATAATAAGGGTAATTTTACGAAATCACCCTTTGAATATAATTAATACAACATATTTAAAAATTTAATAGGAAAATAACTATAATTAATGACAAGGGTAAATTAGGAACTAAGTGTAAAATTATCTCTTGATTTCATAAACTGGACAAGTATTGTTGGACATTCTAAAATAGTATAGAGGCCAAGTAAAGATCGACGGAGGGGGTACTTCCTCTATTTAAAAAAGAATGACCTACTTTCTTTTTTAATCCGTCTCAAAAAAAATATAATAACTCATTCTTTTTTTTAATAACATTTTAATTTTAGCTTTCCACATGGCAAGTTTAAGGCCACAAGATTAAAAGTTGTTTTGATATATTTGATGGAGTATAATTTTAATTTAGGATCACAAATTTAAAAAGTGTTTATTTATTTTTTTAAAACTCCGTACCAAATCATAATAGGTTATTGTTTTTTAAACGAAAGAAGTAAATGTAATGGAGTTGCAAACGTGATTATTATGCAAAGAATAGCCTTCTCATGGAAGACATCACTAATGCGCGGTTAATTCCACTTTAATAATAAGCAAAGCTACTTAACACTTTCAAATTACGATAAAGACAATTATTCCAAATATCCTTTCTAACATCTTTTTTTATTAACGATAAATAAAATTATCACACAATTCAATATATTATCAAAGCAGACAATATTTTAGGCCGCGACTTATCAGAATTTTACGCACCAAGTAAAAGAGTGCACCATTATTTGCTATTGTTTTTAACCAACATCTTGAATTAATAAGAAAGTATTCTATTTCAACTGCAAGCATAATTAAAACAAAGTAGATAAAACAAAACCCACCACTCATTACTAAATTGAAGTGTGTAATAATCAACTAGAAGATTCCTAATCCCTAAGAAAACTTGGTTAATCTTCTTGATTAACCTACCATGAAGTTCAAGAATACCTCATATTATTAAATAAACTAATACAAGAAAATAATAAATCTAAATAACAAACATAACTATATTTAAAACTTAAATTCCCAGTATGTCACATCTTCAAGATTCATAATTAATCTCACCTTAATTTATCTTCAAATATTGAAAGCCATTTTGTTGCTACGTACGTACAAGCTCAATGCCTAGACGAGAATTTTTTATTCAAGAAATAATATAGATATAGAGATAGTTTTTTTATATAGTATAGTCTAGGCTATAAGGTGGAAGAAGATGGTAGTTTTATATAAAGTGATATATATATATATATATGTAGTAGGAGTTTTGTATGTAGAATTCAAATTTTAGTTGGTCTTAAATACTCAAAGAACATAGTGGATAAGTGAGGGGAAAAAAAAACACAGAATTTCATAACATAATTATGCAATAACAATAAGAAGAAACTAAAAAGTGTTTCTTTGTTTACTTTTTGAGGCAGTCTTTGAATGAAACTGTTTTCTTTTTAGTTCGTTCCAAAAAAAATGTTATCTTACTAAAATAAGAAACAATTTAACACTAAAATTTCCCTTCTACATTAAATAAAATGATTTTCAACCACACCAATATCTACAAATATCTATGAATGATTTTTTCTTCTTTTATTAAACATCGTGTCAAATCAAACGGTGCCACATGAGACGGAGGGAGTAAAACTTAGTAGTAATCATGGATTTTAACTTTGATGTGGTTGAAATTGAACTCAAACATGACAGTCCCTTTCAAGCAATGCTCAATTTTACAGTAGACATCATTATTGAGCGTGCTTTGTTGGCCTCATAATTGACCATTCTAATGCACTCCCATGGAGAGGGTTATTGGGCACGATGTTGAAATTAGTTCATCAAAGTATAATTAGTACGATCTATATTTAAATTTAAATGGGATAATAATCCACCTATTTATCATCAAATTTCTATCTAAAAGTTGAGTTAATTAAAATAAGTATGTAAATTCAAACCGACTCAAAATAAATCTTGACAAAACGTCCTTTTTGCGGCTTCGCCGCCCCTCATATTGGGGTGAGGGAGGGAGTAATACCAATGAGCTACCTTAACTTTTATGCATTGGCATGTGACATAATTTTACATTATCAAATCATTTAAAGGATACTTCAATTATTATGAATTATTCATAATAATAAACAAATTGGCAACTTGGAAAATAAAATATGTTAATTGTTATAAGGTTAAATCACAATAATATTATTAATGTAATCTCATGAGGTGGGATCATAGGAGGAAAGAGTGAACGTAAATCTTATTCTTATCCCATGAAGATAGAAAGGTATTTCCCAAAAGTTCTCTGACTCAAGTAACACAAATCAAAAAACATTTAGAAGAAAAAAAACATCACATAGCATATAAGAAAAACATTAACAACAACAAAGGCACGTTACTTATACACAAGACACAAACGATAGCAATATAAATCACATGACATGAAACTTCTACTTAAAAAAGTAGTCAAAATCGACCTCCAAAAATTGATTATTTGATAAAAATTGACCGAAATCATAGATCGAGATTATAAAAAAAAAATGACCTTCTAAGCAACCTCAGTAGGTCGGTTCTTTTTTTTTCTTTTTTTTTTCAAAAATGCTAACCTCATGAGGTCATTTTTTAAAATGATCACAAATATTTAGGGTTCTAACTCTTATCCTCTCTATGGTGGGTTATATTTCTATACCACTAATTAAACATTTGATGTTTGTTGATTAAAGACTATTATCTTTTATTTATACTCTTTAAAATTTATATTGGGAAGGTCAATTCTTTTAATAAATTTCTTATTTTGAAAAAATTGACCTTAGGAGATAGATTGCCGCAATATACTTATGTCTAATTTATATAAAGTTTAAAATCCTCTTATCTAAGATCATGTTTTTGATGATCGCATTTCTCTTTTTTTCCCTTTCTTGGATGGGTAAGGTGGAATACAAATTGACCATATATTTTTGCTTTATACAAATTGACCATACTAGAAATTAGAAGGGAATTGGGGCAGGCCATGCGCATTCATGCTGACCATGTGTGAATCTATTATATATTACTCCTAGGATTTATTATCATTTATTTATTTATTGCACTCTACTTGTGTTGTTTTGAGGGCTAAGGAATATTATTATCTATTAATAATAAAAGATTAGCATTGACCCAATTATTAAAATCCATGTGATGTCCCATCATTAGTCTTCATCTTTTTACATCCTAGATCCCAGACCATCACTGTCCCAATTAAAAGAAATTTGGCCCTCATTCTATATACTGTCTTAATTAACAACTACTAACTTTTTCTTTCTGTTAATTATACTAATTCATAATTCAATTAGTGTTTATTATTTGATGCATTCATAGGATCTTGGAACATGTTTTATTTGATTCCTCGTATTCCTTTTCTTTAATCCCATGTATTTTAAATCTTGTCCTATCCTATAAAGCATAGAGCATAGAGTTCTGATTTCTGAATAATATTTCCTATTTCTAGACACATTTGTTCTAAATTATTGATTCAATTTTTTTTTCCAATGTTTTTGAGAAAGTTAAGAAAAACAAATAGTTAACTATAGAGGAGTTTAATCTCTTTATAAAGTTATATACTCTATACTATGATAATAGTTTGGTACGTTAAGCTTTGATTAATTATTTAGTTTATCTTGACCTAATTTATTTCAGTCCAAATAACTTTTGATTGAATTCACATATCTATTTATTAATTTAGTTTATTTTAATTCATTGAAGTCGTGACACTGCAAAACAGAATTTCATCTATCTTATAGTACTATGCATTGGTATTGTTGTCTTTGTTGTAAGTCTTAGAAAATGAACCAATCATTTTTCCTCATTAAGACAAGAAATAGAGGCAGTCAAAATGATGAGCAAGTGATGGCCAAAAAGGGAACATCAATTTTTCAACTTGGTGATTAGTGTTCCACTTTAACATTCCTTTAATTTGACAAAAGGCATGCTAATGCACTAAGCAAACAAAGAATTAAGTAAAGGACAAGCAATTTATTTGATCTTTCCTCAATCATTGGACAAGACTTGACCAACAACCTGAAAATTCAGAGCACTCATGTTGGGAAATCTTAATAGTTCAGTTACACAAATCAATATTGACGTTGAATCTTTCAAAATATTCAAAGATTCAAAACACATTAGTCGACATTTTTAAAAAGTTCGAACAACGATGCCCTTCTATAGCTAATGGCTAGTGGTGAATTGAATAGTTCATGAACATATTTCCTAGTGGAGACGGGAGGAGATAAGGAGGAATAATGTGAAGCCTCAAAACAAGAGTGCAAGCTGAACAATCATTACTTTTTTCCAATGCTATCATGTATGTCACATTCTTTTGTGTTTTTTTGTAGGATTTCATGTTCATTTTCATCCAAACAATTGGGACCACATTTACTTAATCAAGGTAACATGTTTTAATATTGTTTCAATTCCCCTGCTCCAAAACAGGATATCATTAACAATAACAAACAAATGGCTGCAAGAAAAAGTACTAAGGTTGTTCAGAACAAACATGTCATCAACAACATTGATGTTTCAAGTATTTGTATTCAGATTTTTGCATACATGAAACATAATTGAACCAATAATGCTCAAGATGTAGCTTATGTCTTCTTCCTGAGTTAAACTATGCGCGCATAATTTGAAGGAGATGCATGAAAACGCCAGAACTCTTTGCTTTCTTCATATATTTATGTACATGGACATTGTTTTCAGCTTGCGTCACAGAGACCAGTGGCTGGATCACAAAATCCATCACGATCGAGCAACTTCTGAGGTGGAGCACTAAGCAGAGGAGACGATGGACTTCCATATGCATTTCGTCTGCTATTCCCACAGCCTAGACTTTTTCTGGTGCTAACCCCTGTCACAGGGTTAGTCCCGCTAGCATACTTGCAAAGTGCCTGAAAAGAAGTATGACATATTCATAACATGTACGATTGGGACAGTTATTACTAATAGCAAGACGCTGGGGAAGTAAATAACAAAACAAAACTCCTGTTTATCACAAAATCGAGTTAGACAATCCCAGAACATGCTTGGTATGAGTTTTAGAGAATTTACCACAAATTAAGACACATTTCTCTGAGGCAAGTTACATCTGGAGAGGCTACAAGATTTACCTGTTTCTGCAGGAGGTCTATAACAGCATCACTGAAATCAGCACCTTCTATGATGGCACCCCCAAGGTCACTCCGAGTCAAAACAGATCGAACAAGAACAGCATTAGTGAGATTAGCTTCGTTAAGTACCTGCATTTAATGAAACAAAGAAAGTTATATTCACATTCTGAAAGTGAAGTCATCATTTTGCCAGAATCTTTAGCCGATGTAATTGTCATGACTAAAAGTCCTCTACAATGTGCATACCATCCGATCCATCAATGTGTCACTCAAATCTGCGCCTGTAAATATCAAAGCAAACAGGAATTAGCAATATCTACGGTCTGAACCAGTCTTGAAACGGGTTCAAATGTAAGCACTTGAAACGGGTTCAACACAGGCCAATTTGCTAATTATATCTGGAAGCACTTGAAACGGGTTCGAATCATAAAAGCAGCCACTAATACTTGCATTAAGATAGACTATTACATCACCCTTTGAGGTGTCGCCCTTTCCTAGACCCTACATGTGCTAGGAGCCTGTGTCGAATTCCTATCAGCACAGAAATATGAAGCTTTGGGTGGGAGAGGGGGCGAAATTAATCTTTATTCTCCATAGTACTTTGTTTTTAATTAGATTAAAAAATATCTGCCTTTTCAGTTGAAATTTATGAACGAAATGTGAATATTTAAAAAAAAAAAAACTTACATCATTAGTAGCTAAATTATGTGCAATTAAGATATTAAAAAAACTCTTAAGTTACTATAATAATAAAAATATTTGTAAATAATTAAATTGAAGGGTTTTATTCAGGATATAGTCGTACCTCAGAAAAAATCGGGCAGCTCACCATAAAATCCTTAATGCTACAAAATCCCCAATAACAATTTCCACAAAACCTTCTAAGAACAGGTAACGCTCTTTCTTTGATTTTTTTTTTTGTAAAAAAAATAAAATTGGCGCTATTGTTTAGATAATTTGATTTTGGTTAGGTTTCAGTTTGAAATTCTGATTTTGGTTTTGGACTAATTATTTTGTAACTCTTTTTCCTCCCTTTAATCTACTGTTTTTCTAGGGTTTCTTTGTTGAATATTGTTCTCCTTCTGTCCTCCTGGATTATGCTGATGATTTTGTGTTACTGTTTTTTTTTCTTGTTATAGGAATAATTTTTTGTATTAATTCTGGATTGGGTTTTAAAATATGCAGCTGAGGATGGAGAATTTGAAATCAGTAGTAGGAGATACTAAAATTTCCCCCAATTGTTTAACGCCCAAGTTTAATAGACCAAAGATAGCTGCGGTACGCAGCTATCCAGTGGGTTTTAAGCAATTTGATAATGTTGTGATTGGAAAAAAGTTAGTATATGGTGAAAATAATGTTATATCCTGTGGTGATCAAGCTATGGAGGTTGAGCCAGTTGTTGTTTGTGAACGGAAGGCGGGTTCAACATTAGGTTCAGACATTTCAGGGGATAAGAGGGATGGTGAACAAATTGCTCAGATTGGAAGTGTTGATGAGTGTGGAAGCACTGGGAGGAAAGTTGTGGATAGGAATTTTCAGGTGGATAATGGAGCTTGTCTTGATCTGGTAAACGAGATAAAAACGAGAGAATGTGATATGATTAAGCCAAAGAGGCGTAAGGTTTCCTCACATCGCGATTTTCCAAAGGATCTTAAGAGTTATGATGTAGTTGACAAGAAATCCCAAGAGCATTGCACAAGGAGATCTAGTGATGTTGAAACAGATGATGAATTTCATGAACATTTGATGGTTGATTTTAATTTAGTAGATCCCGTGTTAGATGCATTCTCATGTAAAGATGAATTTGGAAAACAAGAGCCTGTGGTGACGGTCAAAATACAGGCAGTATTGCAATCTGATGTAGATTTGGAGTTGCATGATGAGGCTCTCAAGAATGAAGAAACCGTCGAGTTTGAATGTGGAGAGAATGATAATAACAGTTTTTCGATGGTTAAAAATGTTTCACTTGTAAAGACTGCATCAGAAGATGCGGAAAATACTCATTTGCCACACAAGCCATGTTCATTGGTGTACCCTTGTCGGTTTCCAAAAAGACGTAAAGTGTCTGCAGCTCGTGATTTTCCAGATTCATTAAAGATCTTGAAAGCACATAACAAGACATCAGAGAAAAACCTGAAACACAGAGCAGCTAACAAATTGGCTGGTGAAAATGAAACAGCATGTGATTCCCAAGATGATGTAGAACACATTGAAACTCAGATTGAGTCTCAAGAAAGTTCAGCTCCTACTGCAAAGGGCTTATCTCGCAATGTGATGACATTACACACTTCTACTAAGGAAGACACCATAAATTTTGGTGCAAATTCTGTTTACAAACAGATAAGCGGAGGGCATGATGGTACTGGTGCAGATAAACAGGAACTGGTAAATTGTGGAGCTAATTCTACACCTTTAAGCACCCAGAGTAGTTTAGAAGTTACTAACTCTAACAAGCGGATTGGAGGAAAGGAAGTAGGAGTAAAATGTGTAAACAAAACTATTGTTGAGGATTTAATGGCTACACCAAGATGTCCCAACATGCCAAACCAACGTCATGGATCAGACACAAAAACTAATCAAGACAAACGCAAAGGCAAAGGCAAAGTTCTAAAGAGAAAACAGAATGAAGGATCAACGCCAATAACTGTTGTTCTAGCATTGATGGCTCCTACTAAATGTCCACGCTGACCAGGCAAACTAATTCTAAAGCAAAAGCTACAGAAAATAATGTGTAATCTTGGCACAGTTTTCTGATGGAGCAGAAGAGGTAAAACAGCTAAAGGGAATTCATTAGTATCTTCATATGACGTTCTTTGACAATGCATAAAACCTTTGTCCATCAACAAATAACACTTGTTTGTTTATCTATCTAGTTCTATCTTTGTATATTGTGATGATTTTGCTATGGAAAAGTACCTGAGAAGTTCGCTTTATACGCAACTGCTTTCTCTAGGTATGCACCATTGAATGTTGATCCGCTGAAATCCGATTCCCTCATATCAGCAGATGTGAAATTGGCTCTTCTGTATCAGCAAGTCCAATGGAACATGAATACTAGTCTGCACTGAGAAAACTTCTTGTTCTACAGTTCTTGTAGAATGACTTTACAATTTACATTTTCTGGTTTCAAGATTTCAAGCCAAAGTACTGCTTTTGTAAACAAAAAAAAATCACTCTCCCCTATCACTTCCAGCTTCTGGGCCAGTCTTCTCATTCTAGCCTCTCCAGACTTACTTATGGGATTACGCCAGGTATGTTGTCGTTGTTGTTATAAAATAAACATCTTATCTACTCAAGAAAAAAACAGTATCATCCTAGAGCAGAGGAAAGGTTACCTGAAGTTCTCATTTGTATGTACTGTTTTCCTGCAAATCAAAAGAAAAAAATAAGAAACTGTTCCAGAACCCCCCCAAAAATCATTAAATTAAACCTTTCAAGATTGAAAAAAAATAAATCTGGAGGCAAAAAACTAACTTGAGGTCTGCAGAACCAAATTGAGCAGCAGAACCAATACCAAATTCCCCCCTTGTTTCTGCCTCAAACTTATTCAAGTCTGCCATAGCAGTCATATTTGAGCTAAATGTGATCACTGCAGCTGCTAATGCAGTGGAAACAATGGATTTCCACTTCTTTATTTCTCTATTTGAATTTGAATTTTCCACTTGACACACAAGCTTGGATGATTTCTGAGGAATAACAACTCCATAACAACAAGTGGATGATGAGGAGGAGGAGATGTTAATGGATTTTATGGGAAGTAATGAGATGGAATTAAGTGCCATTTTTTTTAATTTGTTTTGTGATTTGTTTCTGTGAAGAACAAAAGGATTAAGTGTGGGAAAATGAGGAAAGTCACTGGATAATTTTTTTTCTTTTGTCCACTTCTTTCAACCACAATTCTTTGGACAAATTGGATAGGCTTAGTAAAGTGTACACGTGTATTCTCTCCTATTTTGTTTTTACATTTGTATTTTTTGAGAAAATAGTTAGTTGTTGTGAATCTAGTGACAGGTGGTGATTGTTTGTTAAACAAATTTTAGGCATTAAATACCGTAAGAAGTTCTCTTACTAATCCTATTTAGATTTTGTCGGGTGAATACAATCAAACAGGATTCAATTTTGATGCAAAAATTTCAATTAAAAAATGAAATAGAACAAATACGAAGTCAAAAAATAAATATCACTAAAGGTGGGTTGTAAACCTTATTAGATATCAGAGTCAATGATATCTAATAAGTTTTACCTATTATTGAATTTGAATCAATGCCTTCCACCGTAACTTTCAAATTGATTGTTGTAATTATAAATTTAATTTAAGAAGCCTAAATTAAGAGGAGGGAATACAGGTAAAATTGAATTGAATTTGCTTTTTAATGAACACAAACAAAAAAGAAGATGGGCCTGCTCTTCACATTTAGCAGTTAAAAACAGGCCCATGTCGAACAACTTGATAGGTCAATGGGCCGATCCTAAGGCCCCCATGTCCGCTGAATAAATTGGAGAGAGGATTTATTTTTGCACAAGTTGGTAGTCCACATGAATGAAATGGAATGTTGAACTTTTTATTGGATGTGGACCAATATTAACTCAATTATTGTGATATATAAAAGGAAAAAATATGTAACTAGACAAATATATGATATGTATTTACATTATATAACTATAGTTGGAAAAGTTATAATTTATAGCTATAGTTAGGGTTTTATTGCTATAGTTAGGATTTTGTTGTTATTTTCTTTCTCCTCTCTTCCTCTCTCTCACCTCTCTCCTCTCTCAGCTGCATATGTACAATTATTTTGATAGATATACATATATAATTCACCTCTTCTCCACTCTCTGCCCTCTCTCGCTCGCCTCGCTCCTCCCTCTCTCAATTTCACTTGCCAGATATACAAATATATATATATATTAGGTACACATATACAACTATTTGACAGATATACACATACAATTTGACAATATATACATATAGAATTTACCTCTCTCCTCCCTCTCTCGATCTCGCTCACCTCTCTCCTACCCTCCAGGTCACATAGTCTAGGTTATGCCATGTAATTATATAAAATATAGTTATTTGACCATATTAAGTTTCAAGCCTAGTGTATTCATTAAAATTCTACTATATAAAACGAGATACATAAATATAGTTGATGGACAAAGTTGAACCGTCTATATATTAAAATATGTGTTGAGTTTGAATCACTTTATGTATTGACATGAACTCACAGTAATGTAGATCATGTTGACGACCAAATAAAGCTTGTTACGAGGGGTACACTAGGTCAAGACTTGATGCCTATAAATATATGGCTAGGTCCCGAGCCCTTATCTACTCAACCTTAAAAAATATAGTCCAATATTCCACAATTACATTCTAAAATGAAAATTCATGTGGATAAACAAGACAACTTAACAGGTAGACATCTTAAATTTGCTTTATAATGTATCTTATTCCATGCAATGAATTAACTCACAAATTGCATTATTTTAAAGTAAAATTTTTAGGAATCACATAGTATAAGCAATAAATTTCAATTTATTCCAACCTTTTTTAATTTTACAAAAATCCCTTAAAATAAGTCATGTGTGGATACATTGCCTGGAAACTAGATTCATAGATGATGATTCATTATATTTAATTGCAGTTACATTTTAAACAGAAAGTAGCGTAGTTTCAGTTTACAATCCCATAAAATTTGCTAAGCAAATCCTAATCAAATTCCCAACAAAAACGCAATAGATTAGTACGTTTTAAAAATTCAAATTTTCCAGATCTTCAACCTTTAACCAAAAAGGAATGCTACTGTAAACAAAAAATCAGCAACTACTGCAAGAAATTTTTTTACACAGACCTGGTACAAAGATTCAAGTAATTTTAGTAAAGTGTATAATCATGTAGTGATGTATCAAGTTATAAGATACACTGTACTAACCACATTTTTTATCAAAGGTGATTCAATTGATCTATTAATGTAGTTAAAATCTAAACTCTTCTATAAATATTAATCAAGTATCATTTTGGATGATTCACCACAAAAAAATATAAGATATCTGTACTGATCGCGTTTTCCGTCACAAGTGATTCAATTGATCTATTAACGTAGCTAAGATTCAAACTCTTCTATCAAATATTAATCAAGTATCATTTTGGATGATTCATTGCAAAAAAATAATTTTATACAAATTTGATACACTAATTCAAGTAACTATAGTAAAGTGTATAATCATGTATCAAGTAATAGTGGTGTATCAAGTTATAAGATACATTGTACTGACCACATTTTTCTTCACAGGTGATTCAATTGATCTATTAATGAAGTTAAAATCCAAACTCTTCTATCAAATATTAATCCAGTATCATGTAATTAGATACACTCAAATAAGAAATTTTTTTCATAACTGTAACACTGCCAGAGTTCTTCTTCCGCTTTTTTGAGACTTTTGGAACTGGGAGAATTGAGCTTGTAGCTTCATCCTTGTTCAATTTGACTTATCCCTTTTTTTTCATGGCTAGAAGATCATGGATATGTTTGGATCTATTTTGATGAAAAGATTCATCAGCAGAGTTATTAACACCATCTCGAATAGTTTCTTCTTGCTCTAATTGAGTGAGCCCAGTATGTACTAAGGGATGGAAGATTATTCATATGCATCAGTATATAAATGGAAAAAAATTAAAAATTATCAATGATCTTTTTCGGTGAAAAAGAATGGGTATAAAGTTGGAATAAGGAAGATGAAGTTAACCTACTATTTTTTGAAATTTGAAATTCAAGTTGGGCTTGATTTTAGGAGCAAAATTAGGATTGTTGAGAAAGAGGTGGGAATGTGAAGAAGTGTATCAGGTGTGTATAGAGAGAAATAGGAAAAGAGGGATTTTGGAAATTTTTAGAATTAGTAGGGAAAATTTGAGAATAAGTTAAAATAAGGCGTATACTTTGGTAAAAATTCCTATTTTAAATGAGCTCTAAAAATTTTACCTCAGATCTATCAAATAATGGCTAGCCCGAGCCAATAGGCTTAAGCGCATATAAAAGACTCAAAATATGAATACTCTAATTTCTCCACAATTTTTTTTATTAAATTAGTCATACACTTTGCATGCTTCTAACAATTCACATGACAACATTAAATAATACAAGTTCTTGGACCTACTGAATTTAATTACTCTCCATATAAAGTAATGTTGAGATGATGATTTAGGATGAAAATAGAAGTGATCCTTGACTAATAGCCCTCAGAGGCACAGTAACTTATATAAAGATTCTGAAACATAAAGAGAGGTGTTTTACTGTTTAAAGAGGACGAATCAGTGAAAAGAGTAATGGACCCTAGCTGTGAACAACAAAGTTTTAGTACATTACCACCATACCTTAGTCCTCTGACCAACCTAACATTTGGTTCCTTTGTCTCATTAATTTATGGTTCAAATTATATCTCATTAAGAGGTTAATATATAGTTTTTTAATTGAAAATAATTTTTCTATTTCACAAAAATAAAAATCATTAAGGAAGGCTTCATTTATGATTATATCGAACATATTATTATTATTGAGGTCAATTTATAGCAATTATGATTTGATGGCATGAACGCTTTTACAATTAATATTCAACTTGGTCTTTTAACACTATAAGAACAAAAAAAATATAAATAAAGACACAAGTATTTTATGTGAAAATCTCCAAGAGAAGAAAAAATCATGATCTGTCCAACACGATTTCAATTTAACTTCATTATCATTAAGGAGCAACAATAATTACAAAGTCTTGCAATTTTAGGATCAAACTCTTAATCTCTTCCCCTTTGCTATGATAATTCAGAAACTCGAGTTTCCAAACAATAACTATGTTGCCCACTAAACGAATCAAGACATATCCAACAAGGTTTCAACTCAACTTCATTAAAACTCTTGCAATTCTAGAATTGAACTCTTATCCCTTCCTCTTTGCTATGATAATTCAAAAACTCGAGTTCCCAAGCAACAATTTTGTTGCCCACTAAACTAATCACCTCTGAGCAATTTAGATTTTAAGACTCAACATAGTTAACTCTATCTATGCTTCACCGAATGGCAAGATTGAAATGAATACCTAGTTTCCTTATAGATCAGAATTAGATTTACAAGATAAAAGTAAAGAAATATAACTAAAAACAACTCAAAAATAAGATGAGACTCTTGAGATCCATTGTTGTTTCTTGGTTGGTATTTCTAGTGAGTAATTTTTATTTCTTTAATTGTGAAAGAGATAAATGGCAAAAATATGAATGTGTCAATGTTGATTAAACATGATATAGAATAATTATGTTTTTCTTAGAACAATTCTATTGGTCAAAAGACCATTCACACCGACACCTCCCAAAAACTCACAAGAGCACAATTATCGATAGTGTACTTTTTACGACTGTCACTTTTAATTGCACAAAAATAATTCTAATATGAGATCATATTCTTTGTCAAATAATCAAAATTATAATCCAACATGATTTTAAAGAATATGGGCCAACGATCAAGTGCCATCTTTTTTTAAATTAAAAAAAAAAAAGGTACGCTTTGTGGGGCTCTTCCATGTCTCTTTGTATTTGTCCACACAAACACAACTCAATGGATATCCTTTGTGGGGTTTGCTCTATTTTTTTGTTTCACACTATTCTAATTTGCTAAACACAATTCAAAATATATAGTGTAATTTATCTCTTAGAAAATATAAAATTTTAATAACTAAATGGGTAAATATGAAAAAAAATTCAAATATTCTTCTTGAATTTTGAACAATTTAACTATTTTAAACATTAAAAAAAAATTTAAAAATCCAATTGATTTGAGACAAATAGAATTTATACATGTAAAGATCGTCAAACAAACGAGTCATTTGCACTTCTGTCTCTATTTTGTGTTGGACTATAATCTATGTTTCTTGTAACAAATTCTTTTTATAAAGCATAAATTCATATTTTAATATTATAATATTTCACAAGTTATATTAAGGAATATTTTCAATTTCTAAAAAAGTTATATTCAAATATATATATATATAAATTCAACTGTTAAACGATAAAAATTAAATATCATCTCATTTAAAAGTCAAAAGTAGGAACCAATCCATTTTAAAAGCAATATATGCAATTGTATGCAAATAAACAGGTTGTGCTGAATTTATATGTCTCAAAATGAGTGTAGTTAATAATAGTATTTGCACTATCCAAAGATTAGTGCTCCATATAAAAAGAAATCCTTATAGCTATATATCGTTAACATATACTTCCTTCGTCTTAAATTAATTAATTTTTTTTAGGTTTTTCTTAATGTTCAAAATAGTTGAATTGTTCAAAGTCCAAGTGAAATATTTGAATTTTTTTCCATATTTGCCCTTTCATTTATTGAAATTTTGTATTTTCTAGAAATAAATTACACTTCATATTTATGACTTCACAAGGAACAACAGTGAAAAGTATTATTTAAATTTTGTCTCTGAATATTTTTTTTAATTTGTGTGCATTACCTCAAAAATTCAATTAAATTTGGGACAAAGAAAATATCAAACAAACAAATTATTATTATGAATATTTTGGTAAAATTTCTTATCTTGGATCAAAATAATTCAATTTTTGATTGAACTAAATTTGAAAAGATCATAAAAGATTAAGTTAAATGAATGAGTCATTATCCCCAAAACATGAATGACTTGGGCTAGTCACACTTTTATGCATTATTTCTTTTAACCCTAGACTAGTCCCCTACACATTCTTGCAATTTTCTTCTGTTTTAAGCTCGAATCTCGATTGCTTTCATCTCTTTATTCATAAAAAATCTACTTAGGCTAAGGGCTTAAAAAAAAAACTTAAATAATACTTCCTCCGTCTCATTTTAGTTGTCAAGTATACTGGAAATAATTTCAAAACAATTGTCAATTCAGATAATCAAGAGAGAATTTATTATTATTATTTTCAGTTTTTCCCTTAGAATTAACAAACACATATATAAATAAAAGTTTAATTAATTATTTATAGGGGATATATTAGTCAAACAACATTTTTAGTTAATTTTGTTCTTAAATTAAAAATTGTTTCAAATCTTATCATGACAACTAAAATAGGACAGAGGGAGTATATAGTTGACTCTCGAAGTCTCCGAACTATGTCATCTAAATTGAGACAGAGAAATATTCCCTTTTTTCCATTTTATGTCGCCCTTTTTCCTTTTTACTTTTTAGTCTGTCCCAAAAAGAATATTATTTTTACTATAATAAGAAACATTTTAATTTTAAATTTTTTTTATCCTTAATGAAATAATTTACAATAACAAAAATATCAAAAAATTGCCCTAGACCATAAGTTTTTTTTTAAAAAAAATTAAATGTTATATCAAACTAAATAACGCCACATAAAATGAAACGAAGAATATACCGGATATTGTTTATTGGTGCTTTTGTTGGATTATAGAGTGAGAGATGATTTGACAGATCTTGGGAGCTACTATAATAGATATTGTAGAGTGAAGGCAGCTAGTCGGTGATACCACCAGAATGTTCTCTTTTGAGTTACATAATCAATTCAATATATTTAATTTGATTCCAAGTTTATTAAAAATAATTTTTCTATTTCATAAAATTTAAAATAAGATTTATTTGTATTTTATTTATTTATGAAATGCGTACACGTAACTTTTTTTTTCTCAAAAAAGTAATGTAGAATGACTAACTAATTTTGGACATTTTAGTGTATAATTAACCACTCTAATGAATTATTTCAACTTCAATAAAAGTTGTTTTGACTCAAAAAAAGGAAAAAGACGATATACTTAATTCCTAACCAGTTGATTATTTCAACTTTTTTTTTAACTTATTTAATCAAACACTCAATAATAATTCCTAGCAATGATTGAAGAAAACTTTAAAAAGTAAGAGTTTGTTGATACAAATTGAGTCAGTATACTATATCAAACAAGATTTTTTTTTTTTTAAAGTTAATCGTGTCAACTTAGCTATCCTCATCATACAACTTACTTAATGTATCTTACTTCCTAACCAGTAGAGGATTCCTTTCCCCGGAAATTAATTCTTAATTCTATTTATCTGATTGATAATTAGGATTCAAAGTATCATTAATTGTTGCTAAAACTTGATCTAATCATAAGGAAAATTAGTGAAAAAGAAGTGTGTGGGGATTGGTGCAAAAGAAGTGAATGGATCTAAGAAAAAAAAAAGTTAGCCAAAAAAGAATGTAGGAAAGGACAAAATAGGAGGGTAAAAGTATTTGCTGGATCTGTATGTTGACACAACTGAGATGTTTTTTATTTTTCACTGACTTGAATTCATTTTTCTGCAAAGTGAGAAGAGAATGAATGGTCAAATCATCAAAAGTAAGGTTTTAGCTAGTCTTGTGTACTGTTTACATTATCACATAATCATGGCTATATTATTAGTATGTTTATTTTAAAATAGACCATCATCATTCAATTTATATATTTTCAAAACCCTAGGGAGGCTGAGGTGGGGGTAGGGGGAGGGGTAAGTAGGTTTCTTGGATGGATATATTTTACTCCCTCCGTTTCACAAAGAATTATCTATTTTTGTTTTAGGCAGATTAAACCTAGGGAAGGCGGAGACGAGGGGGTAGTAGGGTTCTTGGATGGATATATATTGTACAATACAATTTGTATTTACCTCCGTTAAAAAAAGAATGATCTATTTTTTCAGTATGTTTAAAAAAGAATGATCCCATTTTTTTAAAGATAATTATTAAAAACACTTCTGAACTTAGCACAAGTTATTAGTTTCATCTCTGAACTATTGACAGTCTTAAAAAGACGCCTCTACTTGACTAATTAAACTAAAATACACCCCCAAAATATCACAAGTGATAAAAAAACTCTTAACTTGGGAAGAATTTAGGGATATATTTTACTCTTCTTATAAGATTAAGGGTGTATTTAAGTTAAGTTAGTCAAGTATAGAGGTATTTTTAACACTATCAATAGTTTAGGGATAAAACTAATAATTTGTGTCAAGTTTAGGGGTATTTTTAATATTTTTCTCTTCTTTTACTTTAATTTCAACTTTCCACATGACATATTTAAAATAACATAATTAAATAACATTTTGATATATTTAACATAATTTTAAATTAAAACCATAAAATTAAAAAAAATTTTTATTCTCTTAAATTCCGTACTAGATTAAATCATGTTTTTTTCATTTTTAAATGGAGGGAGTATTAGTATTTGGGATTTGGAATTAATGTGGATGTGGCTTATTGTCCTGGGGTCACAAGAAAGTTCCTCAAAAGGCTTTTTCTAGGGTTTTGTGTTCTTCTAGTTTAATCTTTTCAAAAGTTAGTAGTCCTTGTATATTAATTAAGAGCCCGTTTGACTTATCTGAAAAAAAATAGTTTTTAAAAAATATTTTCAAAATACTTTTTAAAGTGTTAAAATTTATTTGAAAAATAAACAATTATGTGTTTGGATAAAGTGTTGTAGCTGAAAAAAAGTTGCTGATGTGTTTGACACATAAGTGTTGTTAAACACTTTTTTAATTAAAAATATCTAAAATACCCTTCAAACTGTTAACA
>JBCEWC010001912.1:0-37496 GCA_038996855.1 Solanum aculeatissimum | reverse complement strand
TTAGGGGTTTAGGAGACCTTAGGATACCAAAAAGGGGCTTAGGGAAATGTTAAATCACGAAATTACCATTAATAAAACATAACTTTTCACTGGACACAGGGTCACACGGCTGCTACAGTGCCATGAACCTGTCTCACGAGCTGTCTGGATGCACCATCAACCAACACTTAGCCAAGTCTTAATGCAAACTCTCGGAGAACTTTCTGGAACACTGGAGGAACCATTTTGACGGACCGTTTGAAGGTTGACGGACCGTCTCCTGGTCCCGTGAGCCTAGACTTATCTACCTAGACCAACCATGGCCTGGCCAAGCCACTGCCCCACTTGACGGGATAGTTCACGGCTCGTGAAAGGGCTCACGGACCGTGTACTTGTCTGTGGCCCATAACTTGTCTTATGCGGTGGTTCCTGGCCACCCCTAGCTCACTGGAACACCCCACAACACCCCACACGGACCATGACAAGTTTCACGGACCGTGTCCCTGTCCTTGGCCACTTTTCAGTGCCTATCTCCAACGTCTTCCGAATTTCAGGCAGTCTCACTGTTTGGGCCATAAATCCCTCATCCGAACTCTGAATAGATTGAAACCAGTTGCGTTGCGAAGCTAACGCAAAAATATTAAATTTGATATATTGCATCCCATACGCTTTTATCCATATAAAAGGTTATGATGGTTTGAAGTCCACTGCCCAAACGGCCTCTCTAGGCCACCGACTGACCCATTTTGCGTTCGGCCACTTAAACTCAACCCGTGTCCACCAAAACTCAACCATTATCAGTAGTACATCATACAAGACCAACCATAAGGTGTTCTCAAAAAATATTGGTTGTTACAGTACATTGCCAAGCAACACAATGCAGAATCTGAAGAATGATGGGTAGTGCATGACAGTGACTACATAAGGTGGTAATCAGAATATTTACCCACCAATAATGGTAGATGATGTTAAGGTTCATGAGGATATTGTAAAGAGCAAGGATACTGAGACTGAAGATCGCAAGGCTATGAATGGGGTGAGCAATGATGTTCTTACACCTAGGAAGTTGAAGCCCATACCTAGGCCTCCACCAACTTTCATTTAGAAACTCAAGAAGAAAGAGGATGAATATAAGTTTTAGAATTTCATCTCCATGTTGAGGTAGCTCAGTATCAATATTCCCCTCATCAAGGCATTGGAGAAAATGCCTGAGTATGCCATGTTCATGAAGGACCTAGTGAAAAAGAAAAGAATGGTAAGCCAAGAGCTCTCTCAAGAGCTTCAGCATTGTAGTGCTACTATAATAAGGTCCTTGGAGAAAAATAGATAGGACCCAGAGCATTCACTAGCCCATGCACTATTAGAGATACCCACTTTGCAAATGCATTATGCGATTTAGGAGCCAGCATTAACCTAATGCCTCTTGGGGTCTTCAAGAAGTTGGGCTTGGTAGCCCCTACACCAATAAGCATACTATTGTTGATGGTTGATAGAAAAATGAAGAATCCTGAAGGGATACTATACGACATTCTAGTCAAAGTGGAAAAGTTTATATTCCTCGTAGACTTCATGATCCTGGACTGTGAGGTAAATTTCAAAGTCCTATTCATCTTGGGAAGGCCCTTCCTAGCCACTAGACGAGCTATGGTGGACATGGAGTTGGGTCAACTCAAGTTTCAATTAGGTAACAAAGAGATGGTATTCAATGTTTGCTAGTATAGGAAAGAAACTGATGATCTGAAAGTGATCTCTGTTATTGAGAGTATTGATGTGGTACAACCGAAGGTGCCAATTGAAAAACTATTATGTGTCAAAATTCTAGAAGATGTTTTAATGAACTTTGAGAGTGACTCCATTCCAGATTATGATGAGATTGTAAAGGCTCTGAGAGCATCCAGTGAATCTTAAGGTGGACTTAAAGAAAAAAGAGACACCACCTATTAGATCGTCCATTGAGGAGCCACCCATGTTAGAGCTAAAGGCTTTTCCAGCCTATCTGAGGTATGTGTTTTTGGGAACTGACAATACTTTACTTGTTATTGTTGCTGCAGATCTTAATGAAGAATAGGTGGAAGCATTGGTCTCGATACTCAAGCGATTCAAAAAGGCTATTGGATGGACAATTGCAAACATCATCGGCATCCTACCTGGCGTGTGCATACATAAGATTTAACTAGTCAAGAACTATAAACTGAGTATTGAACACCAAAGACGTCTCAACCCATTTATGCAAGAGGTTGTGAGCAAAGAGATCATTAAGTGGGTGGACGGAGGTGTGATATATCTGATTATTGACAATGAATGGGTAAGTTTGGTTCAGTGCATTCCAAAAAAAGAGGTATTATCGTAGTCCCAAATGCTAGCAATAAGTTGATCCCCATGAGGTCAGTCACAGGCTAGAGGGATGCAAGGACTATCGTAAGCTCAATGCATCGATAAAGAAAGTTCATTTCTCCTTGTCATTCATGGACCAAATACTAGATCGCTTAGCAGGCAAGGGATGGTATTTTTTTATGGTTACTTGGGCTACAATTTGATTACTATTTCTCTAAAAGAACAAGAGAAAATAACCTTCACATATCTTTATGGAACCTTTGCATTTAAAAGGATGTCATTTGGGTTGTGTGATGCACCAACAACATTACAGAGATGTATGATGTCCATTTTCTAAGACATGGTGGAAAACACTATCGAGGTATTCATGGATGACTTTAGTATGGTTGGAGACTCATTCAATGATTGCTTGAAACATTTGCATGATGTGCTTCGAAGATATGAGGAATGTCATTTTCTTCTGAATTAGGAAACGTGACACTTCATGATGAAGGAAGACATTATGTTGCGACACAAAATCTCCATTAAAGAAATTGAGGTTGATAGAGCCAAAGTCGAGGTAATTGAGAAGCTTCATCTACCAATCTCTATTTAAGGTGTGAGAAGTTTCCTAGGGCATGCAGGCTTCTACAGGTTCCTAGGACACCCTTTGTGCAAACTGCTTGAGAAGGATGCTAAGTTCGTGTTCGATGATGCATGTCTAAAAATGTTTGAAGGGTTGAAGCAAACGTTAATATCAACATCTATCGCAGTTGCTCTAGATTTGTCTCAGCCCTTAGAAATTATGTGTGATGCAATTAGGGTTGCCATTCGTATAGTTTTGGAAAAACGCAGAGAGAAGATTCTACATCCTATTTACTGTGTCAGTAAAGCCCTAAACATAGCACAAAAAAACTACATGGTCATTGAGCAGGGGTTACTTGCAGTGGTCTTTGCGTTCGAGAAGTTTAGATCATATCTTATGGGAACCAAAGCCATTGTACATATTGACCACTTAGCGTTGAGGTATTTGATGGTGAAGAAAGATACAAAACATAGATTAATCTGATAGGTACTTCTTCTCCAAGAGTTTGATTTCGAGGTGATTGACAGAAAGGGGATGGAAAATCAAGTTGTAGACCATTTATCTAGACTAAAAGATGAGGCAATGGTAAAGGTTAATGATGGGGTAGAGATTGATGATTCAATCCTGGATGAGAGAGTATTCTTAACATCTCATAATTTGATACCATGGTTCGCAGATTACACGAATTACTTAGTTAGTGATGTGGTGCCACTGAATTTGACTTCTCATTAGCGTCATAAGTATATGTTTGATGTGAAGAAGTTTTTCTGAGATAATCTATTTTTGTTTTGTGTCTGTACAAATGGGATTATTATCCATTGTATTCCCAAGGCGGAGATGATGAGCATTTTGTAGGTTTGACATTCATCATTGGTCGGTGGGTCTCATAGTGGGATCAAGATAGCACATAAAATCTTGAAGTGTGGCTACTATTGGAAAATTATCTACCAAGATTCCCACGACTATGATAAAGCTTATGATAAGTGTTAAAGAGAAGGTGGTGTTTCCCGAAAGCATGAGCTCCCACTTAACCCCCATCATGGCGATTAAGCTATTTAATGTGTGAGGTATAGACTTCATGGGACCATTTGTCAGTTCTCATGGGAACAAATATATTTTAGTTGTTGTGGACTATGTCTCAAAATAGGTAGAGGCAATTATAATTCCCAATAATAAAGGTAAGAGTGTCACAGTATTCTTGAAGAGAAACATCTTTTCGAGATTTGGTTCCCCTCGAGCAATCATCACTGATAGAGGTTCCCACTTCTACAATAGGTTTTTCAAAGCTCTTCTTGAAAAATATGAAGTTAAGAATAGGGTGGCAACACCTTACCATCCACAGATGAGTGGGAAGGTTGAGGTGTCTAACAAGGAGATTAAACAGATCTTATCTAAGACTGTGAATGCAAACCAGACACATTGGTCACGAAAGCTAGATGATGTATTATGGGCATATCGAACTGTATTCAAAACCCCCATAGGTATGTCTCCTTACCAACATATTTTTGTTAAAGCTAATCACTTATTGATAGATCTTAAGCACAAGGTGATGTGGGCTCTCAAGAAGCTGAATCTGAATTGGGATGATGCGACAAACTCAAGGCTGAGCAAACTCAATGAACTTGATGTCTTCTGTTTGAAAGCATATGAGAGCTCAGCTCTGTACAAGCAAAGGATGAAGTTGTAGCACGATCATCACATTGAGCATCGCTAATTTGTACCAATATACTTGGTTTTATTGTATAACTCTAGGTCGAAGTTGTTTCCTGGAAAACTCAAGTCCAGATAGTTGGGTCCATTCAAAGTTACATAAGTTTTTAACCATAGGACTATTAAGTTAGAGAAGAGAAATGGCATAAGATTCAAAGTAAATGGCCAAAGGATCAAACAATACCTTGGCAAAGTTGAAGAAGTGCAGATAGTGGAAGCATAAGCACTTGGTGAAGTCTAAGTAACCAAGTTGTCCAAGTCGTGCTGCGACACTAAATCAGGCATTGTTTGGGAGGCAACCCAAGATGAACACCAATGCTTAGGCACCAGGTATGTTCTTTTCGACCCCTATACTTTACTTTCGCCATATTTTGTTGCATTGAGGACAATGCAAATCTTTTTTGATAGGGTGTAGGAAGTTATAAGCCTCGCCAAAGTTTGAGTAACCATAGCCTATAACTATCCCAATTTTTTAGTCCACCAGATTTTCTTGCTTATGTTCTTTCCCTGGGGACATTTATTTTCTATTGAATCAGCATGTTTAGGATATGTAAGTAGTATTAGTAGTATTTTGTACCGATATCTGTGGCATATGTTAGTTTGGTTGAAAAATGATACCTCTCTATTTTTGTATTATGTGTTGTTAGGTAGTTTTTGATAACAACCGTGTGGAATAAAAGTTTGACAGTATTAATTCTAACACTATAAGGCTTAATTATGATAAAAAGCATAATTTGAGAGTCTGTGTTAACAATGTATTCAGTGCCAAGTGCGTGTGAGTATTATTGCATGTTTTGGAGGCTTTGTTTCAATTTAGAACTTGCCCTGTTACTTTGATTGAGACTGTAGGTTAATTGGTTAGGAAAGCATCTTATGTCATTGTTCATATCAGTCCACTTAGCCTAAATAGACCAACCAAATGCATCATGTATCCCTTGTTCCTAACATTTGAGCTTTACATGTACCTTTTCTTAGATAACAACTAAGTAAATTGACCTTTTTATCTGTGAAATCGTGAATTTAGCCCTAGTCCTTCCTTGAATATTGTGAACCTCGACTCAATCTAAAAGCCTAAGTTGAGGGGGTCTACCAAAAATTAGCCCTGGTTCAAAGGTTGGATATTGTGCACCTCAACTGAGGCCAAAAGCCTAAGTTGAGGGTGGTTGTTGCAAAGAAGTCACACCAAATGGGAAAAGAAGCATAGGAATACAATGAAAAAAGGAAGGATGTATAATGGGTGCGGAAAAATGAATAAGATGCCTAAAATTTAAGATAAAAAGAAGAAGAATTGTGAAAATAAAAGGCAATGAGCTGAAAATTAGAATAAGGCACCCAAAGGCATGAAAAGCAAGAAAAAGGGATCAATATGTCAAAAATAACAGTGTTGGTAGGGCAAAGGTGTGAAATAATGCAGTGTCAAGGAGAGCCATCAGTCACTATGTTCAACAAATATCATACCAAAGCCCTCTGAGCCTACATTACAAGTTAAGTAAGTCCTATGGTGATCCTACTCCAAGTAGTCGAAGGTCATGGTCATGGGTATAGGCGCAAGTCTATGGTATTGTGCATAGTATATAAATATCTGGGGTGAGTGCAAGCGTTATTGTCAATCCCAAGCATTGAGTTTGAGCATAACATCTTGAGTGAGACATGGGACTTCTTTCTATGAGGGAACTTGAATTGCATTGTTGAATTTAGACTATTTCAGTGAGTGTCTGCTTATTTACATTTCCTTATCTGTCATAGTTGCACTATCAAATCTTGATTTATATGAGCTTGTCTAATTACTGCCTGATATGTGCACTGATGAGCTTGACTGGGAATTTGTGCTTGATTTAGAGAGGGTGTATGTCATAAGAATGAGGTTTGTTTGTTACTATATTGCTTATGTAGATTGAGTCTGTCGCTTGAGGACAAGCAACAATTTTAAGTTGAAGGTGTTGATGTGCTGCTGAAATACAATATTTTTTATACTTAAAACTTGAAATTTTGTGTGTGGTTAAAGAGATGTTAGTGGGGTTGATGTGTTTTTGTGCTAGTTTTGCAAGATTACAGGATTCGGTATGATTTTGGGCAAAGTTCTGCAGAATGCAAGTTTTTGGTGATTTACGGAGTAATCTATGGGCCGTGGTTGATTCCATAAGTTGTAGGTTAGTTTCATGGGTCAAATCCATTGATGGGTCAATTTTCAGTAGTTGATACTACGAGTTATCAGATGAGATGTAGAGTTTTTGAGAACTCATAGATTTGTTTGTATGTTAAGGCCCGAAGGTATGCTATAATGCTAAAGTGTTATCAAACGAAGACCTTTACGGGTCATAAGTCAGGTGACGAGCCGTAAGCCAGATCATGCTTGGAGGATCAAAGTTTCGAAGAGTTTCAGAAGATATAGGAGACGAAACCCTTTACAGGTTGTAAGTCAGAAGATGGCTCATAGAAAGGTCTGGTAGGTTGAGGATAGATTTTGAGAAATGCAGAGTACGAAGCCAAGGTACGGGCCATAAATCCTTATACGGCTCGTAACACTGTTCGTTTGAGTTGCCAATTCCAATTTTCCTATTTCATTTTGGATTTTTATTTTACTTATTATAAATAGGTTTTTTAGGTTTTTTTTAGACATATGCACGAGAGAGGACGACAGACAATTCATATTTTTTGATTACTTTGATTTTACATTGGGATTATTACAATGTGATTTCTTGTGGAAGATTTTCGATTTCTTGTTCTTCAATTCATCATTGTAAGTGATTAATTATGCTATTCCATAATATGACTTCTTCATCTACACTGAGTATGCATAGATAAATCCACAACTAGGGTTGTGGGAACCATGAAGAACTAGCAAAGTAAAATTTGGATAGTTCGTAATTCTTGAAAGTGTGCATGTATGTATAAACTATTCCCTTTGCTATGAATGCCTTTTACAGTGGCCAATGTTAGAACTCGCCTAATTCTTACTTACGAGATCAAAGGGGGTAATGAATGACAAAAGGAGATGATTAACAGGATTCGATGTGATCCCTCTCGTCTAATTAACCTGAACTGATCACGAGATGGTTGTACTGGAACAAAAGGTAAGGGCTAGTATTGTCAGGCTGCAGAGTTTGATCAAATCATGTAGTGAAATTTGCCTCTAGCCTAGAATTAAGGGATAGGTAAACATAACTTACCAGTTTTGCATGCTACACACTAGAAAATATTACGATTATCTTGTTATACTGAGTTAGGGATTCATGGGGAACACAAAACCCTAGTTACTTCTCTCACTGATTTCACAACACTTTTACTTGATTGATTGTTATAGTTTAGGTTTACGTATTGCAATTTTACAAGCCCTCCTTTAGGGATATAAGTAGATTAATTCTTCCTAATTACTCATAATTTCTCCAAGTCTAGACCATATTCCCTATGAGATTTGACCCTAATCGTTGTTAGGTACTGTATTTTGACAACGACCGCTATCCTCAATTTGGAGGTGTAGTTTGGGTGACATCACTTATGTCTATGCATATTGTTATTATGTATGATGTTTATTGATGCATAGCATTCTTACATAATTAGTACATTCCAACATACTAATGCATACTCTTGGCTACATGATATCCCCATGTAGGGGTAGGCGATGATACTACCTCTCATATTTATGGCTAGCTTTCAAACATTGTTATTGAAGATTGGTGAGTTCCCATGGTTCTGGGACAAGCCCTTATGTTTACTGCTTATGATGTTGTTCTAATACTTTTGTATTTTGCAAATCTTGAGGGTGAGATAGTAAAGCTATGTTCTAAAACCTGTTAAGAACTATGATGTAGAGGCATGTTTTGGACACTATGTTGATGTAATTCCCTTTAATGGCATATGTTGTTTCTTATGATGCTATGTTCCGCTTTCTTACTCTTATGAATTGCTTATTTTACCTTATGTATGCTTATGATACGCACAAGAGGCTTGGATGGGGCGCCTTCGGGTGTCACATTCGCAGTCTCACAGCTAGGCTCTAGGTTTGGGTCATGACATTGTCATTTCTCAAACCATGGTCAGGAAGGATGACCAATCATTCCCTTCACAGACCATAAGTCCCTTCGTGAAAACTCCCTATACTTAGAAAAACTAAGTTCATCAGGGCTCCTTTCCATGACATCTTAGACTATTTGTGGTTCCATCTACGGTCCATCCTATTAATCATGGAACCATTTCCAAAAATTCCATGATTTTCCATCTTTACTGGAATCAATCCACGAAACCTTGCTACAACCCATGGATCCATTCACGAGTTGTAGACTGGCTCATATGACCAAGTTAGTTCAAAATTTCTTTAACTTGCATTTTCGAGGACCATCAACATAAGAGGTGTTACAACTTGGCTATGGTTAAGCATGTCTTGAATGATGGCATTAAGATTTTTTTCTTGCATTGCATCTCACATGCTTAGTACATTCAAATGTACTAACACATATTTGACTACATGATGTCACAATATAGGGACTAGCATTCCTCCTCCTCCACCAGCATGTGGCTAGCCTTTGGCATTCAAGACTAGTAGCTTTGGTAATCCCTCTAGTTCGAAACTACACCTTTTTCTTCATGTTTGTGCTTTTGAGACATTTATGTTTTGGGTTGTATTTATAGAGACTTTTACTTTCTATGTTACTATGCTTTGTCACTTGTATTTGAGGGGAGCTTAAGTATATCATAGACCCCGCTAAATCATGATGTAGATGGTATGTTTAAACAATATGTTTTGTAGTTTAGGTGATTGTTCTACCATGGTTTTAATTGACCTAATGTTTCCCTTAGTCCTTTTCCATACTTTTAAATTTTGCTTATATGAGCCTTTGCCTATGAATGCTTGATTAATGATAAGAGGCTTTGATGAGGTGCCTTCGGGTCCCTTATTCGTTGTGTTATGACTAGGTCCTAGGCTTGGGTCATGAAACAAAATTCCACCTAGGCCATTTTTCCAAAGTTTTCTCTTTTTCTTCCCTGTTCCAACTCTTAAAGCACTAGAGGTATTACGAAACCTGAAAATATCTCAAGTTTTATCTAGACCTAGAGGTCTTATCTATGACCCCATCTATGAACTGTAGAAGCATATACAATCCGTAAATGAATCTTCTAGACCCTGCATCAGTATTGGTTTTCTGCATTTTCCTCTATAACGACCCAACCTAGGATATCATGAAGATCATTTAATAACATAAAACATCATGAAGATCATGAAATCATCATTAGCATTCATATTAACTTGAAAGAACTTAAAGAAAAGGTAAAATACATTATGTAGGACTTTGTGAGTGAAAGGAAATTCACATACCTTATTTAGCTTGGGGAGAAGGAATTTGTTGTTTTAAGAAAGGACCCTAGCCTCCTTAGCTTGTTCTTCTTCTCTATGGAGTATTTTCTTTCCTTAGAATTTTGAGTAGGTGAATGAGAGAATGACAAAGGTCCTTAAGTCTTTAAGGTCTGGTTTAGGGCCCTTGGAATCCCAAAAATGACATAGTATAGGATTAGGATTTGCAGAAATGACAAAACTCACCTTCATTAAAAATTTTGGATGGGATCCATAAAACCCCAATTACGGGTCGTGGTTTGAACCATGGACCGTAGTTTTTTCCGTCTTTTTCTCCTTTTCCAATCTTTAGAAATTATTTTGCTGACCCAAACCATGAAACCTTTTTCTACGGGTCGTCCTTTGACTTACGATCCATGGTTGGTCTTATAGAGTCCTTTCACACTTAGCTATTTTTTCTCATTTTACTGGACCTTATCTACAATGGGTATCTACGGGCCATGAATTGGTCCACGGACCATGTTGTTAATCGTAGGTCACTTTCAAAAAACTCTAAATTTCCTTTATGTTTGGTACCCTCATTTACGACCTTATCTACGAACCGTCAAACATTCTACTAGTCGTCATTGGGTGCGTGGGTTACCTCATACTTGAAAACTTTTTCCCTTTCCTAAAGTTTATGTTTAAGAGGACAACCTTTGGGCCATCAATCCATCTACGGGTCGTAAGTTGGCCTCGTGGATTGACCCTAGGTCATTTTCTGCCCAACATTTTTTGTACTTCTAAGCTCCTAATTTGAGGGTCGTTACAGTATCTCCCCCTTGGGAACATTCATCCCCGAATGTACTTAAAGGCAGGCTCTAAGGAGTTAATCATTAGCTAACAAACCATCATGCATGCAAAAATGCAACTTAAACATTATTTCATGAAATTTTCAAAATTCACATTTAAATATGTTTCAAAATAGTCCATTAACATAGAGATGAGTGTATGCATCATGCAAAATCTAAAATGCAATAGACTGAGGTTTTAGGCTAGAATGGCTTAATACCTTAGATTGAGTAGAGTGGAATAGATATGGGTAAATCTTCATCATGTCCACTTCCATTTCCAACATAGCACCATCAATTTGTTGGTTTCTCCAAAACACTTTGACGGATGCAACTTCTTTGTTCTTTAGCATTTTCACTTGTCGGTCTAGAATCTCAACTGGTACCTCTTCATAACTTAAATCCTCATCAATGTTCACATCATGCAAAGGAACTATGGAGTTTGGATCACTTATGAACTTTCTTAACATTGACACATGAAAAACCATATGGATCAAATACATCTCATTAGGTAGGTCTAACTCATATGTCACCTTTCCCACTATTCTCACCACTTTGTAAGGCCCTATATATCTAGGGCTTAACTTCTCATTTTTACCAAATCGGACCATGCCTTTCATCAAGACACTTTCAAGTAGACCTAATCACCAATTTGGAACTCAAGATCCCTCCTCCTAACATCGAAGTAGGATTTTTGCCGACTTTGAGCCATTTGTAACTTTTCCCTTATGCTTTTAGTTTTCTCCATAGCATTCATGACTAAGTTTAGTCCTATCAATGCCATCTCACCGACTTTGAAGCACCTAATTGGGGATCTACACTATCTACCATACAATGCCTCAAATGGTGTCATCCCAATGCTTGCATGGAAGCTATTATTGTAGGAAACCTCAATAAGAGTCAAATGCTCATCCCAACTTCCTTTCAACTCCAATACACAAACTCTCAACATGTCCTCTAACGTTCGAATAGTCCTCTCGGCTTGCCTATCAATTTGGGGATGGAAAACAATACTCAACTTTGCCTTCGTACCAAGTCCCTTTCAGAAAGATTTCCAAAAATAATAGATAAATTAGACTCCATGATCCAGTATGATGGACAATGGAACCCCATACAACCTCACCAACTCTTGTATATACAAGTGAGCATAATCATTGGCACTGAAGTTCATTTTAATTGGTAAGAAGTGAGCCGACTTTGTCGTACGATCCACTACCACCCATATGGAATTGAAGTATTTTTTGGTCTTTGGCAAACCCACTACGAATTCCATGTTGGCCTCTTCCCATTTCCAAGTAGGAATGTCAGTATCTTGTTCTAGGCCACCCGACCTTTGATGTTCAACCTTAACTTGTTGGCAATGGGTATATTTGTGCACAAAATGGGTAATGTCCTTCTTCATCCCATTCCACCAATAGATCTCCCTTAAGTCTCTATACATTTTCATAGTGTCAGGGAGAATAAAATAAGAGAAGGTGTGAGCTTCTTTAATTATGAACTTCTTCAATTCACCATCATTTGGAACACACAACCTCCCTTGATATCAAAGTGCACAATCTTCCCCTTGTGAAAAAACAACTATCTTTCCTTCTTTCACTAAGGTTTTTATCTCTACCAAGGCGATATCAAGATCTTGCTTGGTCTTAATATCATCAATCAAAAACGACTCAGACCCATGAAGCACCATTACATCAATGATAAGTCATGAAAATATGACTTTTATGACACTTAACACATAGGATTATTGTTCTTAAGTGCATTTTTTAGTTTAATATGTGTTTTATGTTAATTTTGTAGGAAATGAGAACTTCATGTATTTGATGGACTTTGGGCTAATTTGAGGTGAACATTTACTTGAAGTTGAGAGAAATCGTGTGTGGAACAGTTTGGACATAACATGATGAGAAAAATATATGATTGAGAGTCTGGAAAACAAAACAAAGCAACAACAAAGATAAAAGGACAAAAACTAAGACATCTCAGAAGAAACTAGAGCTTCTTGTTGTGGAGTTAATTGAAGATATTGTGCTTTGAGTTATGCATTATCCATATCCAGCTATGCAACTCATGTGGTGGTGTGAATATAAGGAGAATTAGTAACTAAGTGATCTAGGAGTATATGAAATAAGCTAGGACAAAAAGGAACAAACAAGCACACCACGGAGCCATTCACGGCCCGTGGTGAACTTGACGGATCGTGAGCACGGTTGTCCAAGTGAAAGTTGTCTTCATCGTGTACAAGGGTCTTACCATGAGCCCTTGAACGACTCATCGTGCAGTCCACGAGCCGTGAAGGTGCCCCTGAAAGGCACCAAAGTTCATTGGACAGTTTCAAAGAAAAGGGCAGTCACCAAGTCCAAGTTCACGGATTGTGGTGCTCTTCACGATCCATGAAGAGCCCTTGTGAAGTGAAAAAGTTTTGGAAAGTTTCCAGGACATTTTAAAAACCATGGAAGGCCATTCTTAGGCATGAAAATGACCTCAGGTCGTGGTCCAGTTCGTGAAGCCTCATGCGACTGGGAATCCAACATGTATTAGGATACTTTTCCTAGTCCGTTTAGGATTACTTTCTCTACTAGTATTAGGCTTAGGTTTAAGTACTATATAAGGATTGTTTTACTCTTATTCTAATACAGATTGTAGCCCACGTTTTGGGGATGCAAATACATGCTCTAAATATTTCTTTTCCAGTAATTTTTCCTTCAAAAAACATAGTTGGACAGTGAGGTAAACAGACGACAATTCTACTTGCGAGTTTGGTGATTGTTTGAAGATTAAATCTCATTTTTTACTTCCATTTGTTCGTGTGGTTCAAGAATTGAGTTTTTCTTACTTGTAAGTTATTTAAACATAAATTATGACATGATTTTTGTTTTTAATTCTTACAAGTTTAATTAGCTAAACTCACAACTTGGGTTGTGGGAACCATGACGTTTTAATGAAATAGGAAAAATTTATGGTTTTATTATGACTTGTATTGCACGTATTGTAATTTTCTTTGTTTAAAAGTCTTTCTTGATGAGTGCACACATTGAGAACTTGCTCATATTTATTTCTTGCCCAAGAGAGGGTTATTAATTAGGAAAAGAACATCACAATAGAAATTTGAAGGTGACACTTGGTCTAAGAACTTGAGATTGGGGGGTGATAGTTCTCTGAAATCCAAAGCAAGGGTTAATATTGAAAACATTCTTAGACTGGAAGGAGATGAATGACATGCTTCTAGGAAGGACTGGGAGGTGAACTAGAGGTTACCTAACTCGTTAGATTTGACATGCAATATAACGAACAACATACCCTATGTTAAATGTTTGCTAGTATACATCATGGGGACCGCAACCCTAGTCATCATAAATCTATCTAAGCTTTAGTTTATTTTTTGCATTCATACTCATAGTTAGGAGTTTAGTTCAAAACCTCCATTTTTACTTTTCCGCATTTCTTTATTTTTTGAAAATAGAACCAACGACCGATGTAGAATAATTAGTGGAATTGTTTCAACCTATTCCTTGTGGGATCGAACCAGACTCTAAGTCGAGTAAATAGACTGCTAAAGATCATCCTTATTTTGTAAAAGGAGTATGTTTGAACATTATCAAAAATGGTGTCGTTGTCAGGGAATATAGTTTTGAAATAATCTACTAGTTCTCTATTTTTGTTGCAGTTCTATTTCCTCCTTTTACTTTTTGTTTTTGTTTTGCTTTTGTGTAGGGAACAGGTTGTGTATGGTAGACACCCAGAGTAAGGGTGCATCTCTACTTCCCTATGAGCTTAAGTTGCATAAATCTATTAGAAGGATGAGAAAGAATGTTGTGTTGCCCAGTGACATTGTTCCAAACCCTCGGACTAAAAATTGATTACAATTTTAGGTATGTCATGTCGCGATAATAAATCAAGAGCTACATGGGAGGCAACCTATGATGATACTTGATGAATTTTGAGTAATCAGGTATACTATTGATGCCTAGGGCATCACAGGTATGATCACTTCCCTTGTTATATACACTGGTTTGACATGCATTGGGGACAATGCATATTGGTGGGGAGTGAGGCATCTTGAACCCTGAGGAGTTTTTCTTGTCATGTTTCTTTTCTCTGAAGGTGTATTATCTAGTAGAATTGGCATATTTAGGTTGTTTTGTTTGTGTAAATATAAGTGTTTACAAAAGTCTTTAAGTAACCCATAGTTTTAGTTAAAAATGCCCCCAATTTAAAATTTCAAAAAGCTTGTATGTGCATGCATCTCATCCTAACTAACTTATATTGATCCTTAGAAAGCATTGTATACATTTTCTAGTTGGCATCGTGATGAATAAAGTATGACTGTGTTGGGTAGTACTGAATAGTGTAGGACATGTGTCATGTGTGTGTGAGCTTATTTGTCAAATTTGATTGATGCACTTGTAAACTAGTACTTGCCTAGTTAGTCTCACTGAAACAATTGAATGATTGGATTAGGATAGGATTTAGGCCATTTTTGTTGTGAAGTTACTTACCCTAAAAATTGACCAACAAAATGAAATTATTCCCTTTGAACCAAAAGTTGAGCCTAAATAGATCTTTTCTTTGTAATCACCCAATTCACCTTGTTTATCTATCTGCAGATCTTTACTTTGGAACTAGTCTCTCCAAGGACATTGTGAACCTCAACCCAAGATAAAAGCCTAAGGTGGAGGGTGGCTTACACCATCCCTGGTCCTTTAAAAAGATATTGTGTACCTCAACTCTAGCCTAAAGCCTAAGTGGAGGGTAGCTATTGTAGAAAAAATAGAAAAGTTAAGACTGGAAAAGAGTCAAGTGATTAGAAGAGAAGAAAAGTTTGGGGTGTGACTATGAGTAAAACAAAATAGCAAAAACGAAAAGAAAGAAAAAGAATGAACAAAAATAGAAATCACCCCCAACGGCAAAGAAAGTGGTAAAAATAGGGACAATAAGAGTTTTGGGCCGAAAGTAGATGGCTAAGCCAAGGTAGAGTCTTGGAGGGGAAAATTAGTCACTATGATCCTAAATTTACCTTATCCTAGGCTAACCCTACGTTACAAGCCGCGAAAGTCCTAAAGTGGTCCTAAAAAGGTCATTCGAGAGTCAAGGTGGTGAAAATAAGGGCAAGCATATGGTATATACTTGTGTGTCAGTTGAAAATCTTTTGTGAGCATGAGTGTCTATATTCCAGTCTCTGTTTTGAATTTATATACTGTGTGCGAGACTTCTTTGTAGTAAAGGCATTATCTTTACACAGTTTCATTGCCATTCTGACTAGTCCATCTTTGTTCTTGGGCTTATATGGGTCAATTGTATATGTTATAACTCTTAACTTGATATATGTAAGTTAGTTTGAGTACAAGTACATTGTAGGCTTACTTTATAGGCATATGTGTGATGATTGAGGGGTTACTATATACTTCATGTTAAGCACTTGTATTTGTGTGTCGTTATGTTTTGTCTTTGGTCATCGTTTGAGGACAAGCAATAATTCTAAGTTGAGGGTGTTGATAAGTCGTGAAAATATGACTTTTATGACACTTAATACATAGGATTATTGTGAGTTCTTAAGCACATTTGTTAGTTTAATGTGTTTTATGTTAATTTTATAGGAAAACGAGAACTTCATGGATTTGACAGACTTTGGGCTAATTTGAGGTGAAAATTGACTTGAAGTTGAGAGAAGTCGCGTGTGGAACAGTTTGTACATGTAATGATGAGCAAAATGTATGATTGAGAGGCTGGAAAACAAAACAAAGCAGCAACAAAGCTAAAAGGGACAAAAACTAAGACATCTCTAAAGAAATTAGAGTTTTTTGTTGTGGAGTTAATTGAAGATGTTGTGCTTTGAGTTATGCACTGTCCATGTCTTGTTATGCAACTCATGTGGTGGTTTAAACACAAGGAGAATCAGTAGCTAAGTGATCCAAGAGTATATGAAATAAGCTAGGACAAAAGGAACAAACAAGCACACCACGGAGCCATTCACGGCCCGTGGTGAACTTGATGGGTCGTGAGCATGGTTGTCCAGGTGAAGGTTGTCTTGATCGTGTCCAAGGGCCTTACCATGATCCCTCGCATGAATCATGGTTCACTCTATGAGCCGTGAAGGTTCCCCTAAAAGGCACCAAAGTTCACTGGACAGTTTCAAAAAAAAAAGGGCAGTCACCATGTCCAAGTTCACGGATCGTGATGCTCTTCACGATTCATGAAGAGCCCTTGTGAAGTGAACAAGTTTTGGAAACTTTTCAGGACATTTTAAACACCATGGAAGGCCATTCTTGGGCGTGAAAATTACCTCAGCTCATGGTCCGGTCCGTGAAGCCTCATGCAACTGGGAATCCTATATGTATTAGGATATTTTTCCTAGTCTGTTTAGGATTACTTTTCCTACTAGTTTTAGGCTTAGGTTAAGTACTATATAAGGAATGTTTTACTCTTATTTTAATATATATTGTAGCCTAAATTTTGGGGCTGAAAATACATGCTCTAAACATTATTTTTCCAGTAATTTTTCCTTCAAAAAATGTAGTTGGACAGTGAGGTAAACAAGCCACAATTCTAGTTGCGAGTTTGGTGATTGTTTGAAGATTAAATCTCATTCTTTACTTCCATTTGTTCGTATGGTTCAAGAATTGAGTTGTAAGTTATTTAAACATGAATTAAAAAATGATTTTTTTCAATTCTTACAAGTTCAATTAGCTAAACCCACAACTAGGGTTGTGGGAACCATGACGTTTTAATGAAATAGGCAAAATTTAGGGTTTTATTAGGGCTTGTATTGCACGTATTATGATTTTATTTGTTTGAAAGTCTATATTGATGAGTGCACGCATTGAGAACTTGCCCGTATTCATTGCTTTCCCAGGAGGAGGATAGTGATTAAGAAAAGAATATCACAATAGAAATTTGAAGGTGACACTTCGTCTAAGAACTTAAGATCGAGAGGTGATAGTTCTATGAAATCCAAAGCGAAGGTTAGTATTGGAAACATTCAGAGACCGGGAGGAGATGAATGACATGCTTCTAGTAAGGACCGGAAGGTGAACTAGAGGTTACCTAACTCACTAGATTTTACATGCAATATAACAAACAACATACCCTACGTTAAATGCTTGCTAGAATACGTCATGAGGACCGGAAACCTAGTCATTATAAATTTTTCTAAGCTTTCATTTATTTTTCCCATTCGTACTCATAGTTAGGAGTTTAGTTCAAAACCCCAATTTTTACTTTTTTGCATATGTTTGTTTTCTAGAAATAGAACCAGCAACCGAAGTAGAATAACTAGTGGAATTGTTTCAAACTATTCCCTGTGGGATCGACCCCGACTCTAAGTTGAGTAAATAGACTGCTAACAATCATCCATATTCTGTAAAAGGAGTATGTTTGAACGTTGTCAATCACCACTTACGGATTAATTCAACCTTACCCCCAATCTAGCCAAACTATGAACTTTATTGGCCTACTCCCTTTTCCCATCTTCTTTTAAGTGAGACACAATACCCATGGAGATTCTACTAAGGATGTCGGCTACCACATTGTCTTTACCCAGGTGATACTTCACACTCATGTCATAATCTTTGAGTAGCTCTAACCACCTTCGTTGCCTCAAGTAGAGATCATTTTGGGTAAACACATGTTGAAGGCTTTTATGGTCAGTGAAAACATCCACATGAACCCCGTACAAGTAATGTTGTCAAATCTTCAAGGCAAACACTACCGCCGCAAGCTCAAGGTCGTGAGTCGGGTAATTTTTCTCATGTACATTCAATTGTCTTGAAGCATAAGCGATCACTTTACTAGCTTGCATTAACACACACCCCAACCCAATCCTTGATGCATCACAATAAACAACAAACCCATCATTTTCTTCTGGCAATGTTAATATTGGAGCCGAAGCTAGTCAATCCTTCAAACTTTGGAAACTGTTATCACATTCATCCATCCATACAAATTTTTCCTTCTTTTGAGTCACTTGGTGAGTGGGGATGAAATAGAGGAGAAATCTTACACTAACCTTCTATAGTATCCGGCTAGGCCTAAGAAACTCCTTATGTCAGTAGGATTCAATGGACTTGGTCAGTTTCTCATAGCTTCGGTCTTCTTAGGATCAACCTTGATACCATTACGTGATACCACATGCCCAAGGAAGGCAGCCTCATCTATCAAAAACTCACACTTGTCAAATTTCGCATAAAACTTTTGCTCCATTAGGGTTTGCAATACCACCCTCAAATGCTCCATGTTCTTTTTTTCACCTGAGGAGTAGACTAGAATGTCGTCAATAAACACCACTATGAACATGTCAAGGTAGGGCTTGAACACCCTATTCATAAGGTCCATGATTATAGCCAAGGCATTGGTGAGACCAAACAACATCACCACAAACTCAAAGTGATCATACCTAGTCCGAATTGTCGTCTTAGGAATGTCACTCTCTCTCACCCTCAATTGGTGATACCCAGACCTAAAGTCTACCTTAGAGAAGTGTGGAGCCCCTTGCAATTGATCAAACAAGGCATTTATCCTTGCGAGTAGGTATTTGTTCTTGATAGTGATCTTGTTGAGTTGTTGGTAGTCTATGCACATACGGAATGACCCATCTTTCTTCCTTACAAACAACATCGGAGCAACCCATGGAGATCTATTAGATCTAATGAAACCCTTCTCCAACATGTCCTTCAATTTCTCCTTTAGCTCCTTCAACTCCACGGGAGCCATTCTATATGGAGGGATTGAGATAGGTTGAGTGTTGGGTAAGAGATCTCTATCAAAGTTTATCTCCCTTTTGAGAGGAACACCCGGTAGCTCATTCAGAAAGACATTGGGAAACTCATTCAGAATGGGGAATGACTCAAGGGAAGGAACTTGGGAAGTAACATCTTTGACTCTTACTAAATGATATATGCACCCCTTAGAGATCATTTTCCAAGCCTTTAAGAAAGAAAGAAACTGACCTCTACATGAAGAGTTACTACCCTCCCACTCAAGAATAAGCTCATTTGGGAATTGAAACTTGACCCTATGGGTTCTACAATCAATGGAGGTATAAGATGCATGCAACCAATCTATCCTAACTATTACATCAAAATCTACCAGGGAGAGCTCAACTAAATCACAAGAGACCACTTTATGCAAAATAAAAATAGGACAATATCTATAAACTCTTCGGGCAACCATGGACTCTCCTACGTGATTACTTACTTCATAGGGTTTATGAAGGACTTCGGAACATGCATGAAATTTATTAGAAATAAATGGAGTCACGAATGACAAAATTTTCTCGCGGGTCTAATATGGCATATGCATCAAAATTGAAAACTTTTAACATACCGGTGACCACCTCCGGGGCCTCTTCAACCTCTTGGCGATTGTGGAGAGCATAAAAATGATTGGTCTATTGGGCACCTTGGACTTGGACTTGGAGCCTTGCACCGCCGCTTCTACAATATTTGGCATGATGGTCGAGATTCCACATTTGAAGTAAGCATTCGACTTGGCTAGGCACTCTCTCTTGTGGAGTCTTCCACACTTAGGGAAACTTGGGATTTGAGGCTTAGGAGAAACACCTTTGTATTTGGCGGTCCGAGGAGAAAGATTGTTGGTAGATCCTTTTCCACCTTGCTTTTGGCCACCTTGGAACTTGTGACCTCCATTTCTTTGGTAGGAATAGCCCCCACTATTGGCCTGAGACCTCTTGGACTCCCTTTCCCTTTCCAGTAGCTTCTCCTCCTCTATTTGTTCTGCGTAAGTCATCAATCAAAACATGTCCATCTCCTTCACTAGCATGGTTGTCTTACACTCTTTGAATACCAAGTCGGATACGCTGAAGATGAATTTGCTCATACAGGCCCTCAGATCTACAACCATGAAGGGAGCATACTTGGAGAGCTTGGTGAATTTGAGGACATACTCCCTCACACTTAAAGACCCTTTCTTAAGGTTGATGAATTCTTGCACCTTGGCCTTTCTCAACTCAATTAGAAAGAAATGACCCAAAAAGGCACACTTAAACTCTTTCCATCTAATGGGACCCGCTCCTTGGCCCACTCATCTGCCCATTGTTCATACCATATTTTGGCCATCCCTTTAAGCTGGTAGGCCACCAACTTGGCTTTTTCCTCTGAAGGGATACCCATGACTACTACTACCCAATAAGTTTCCTCAATAAAATCAATGAGATCCTCCTTCATCTTGGAACTATGAAACTCCAGAGGGTTCATCCTCATAAAGTCTCTCACACGAGTGGCTAGAGTAGGGCACTTATGGAGGAACGGCGATCTCCCGATTAGCTTGGTTGGCCAATATGGTGAAGGCGGCTCAAAACTCCGCATGAGAAACCCCATCATCTTATTGAAGTGGAGGGACTTGTTGCTCAGGAATGCCTCTTTGGTGTGGAGCTTTTCTCGATGGCATGCTCTAGAAATAAGAACGATATCATTTTTAGTTATAGGAAAAAACATTAAATGACTCTAAAGGAACGACATATACAAGAAAGAAGTGAAGACTTTCCTAAACCGTATCATAGCCTCTCATTCAAGATATGGCGCGCTTCACAACCTTGAATGAGACTCTACTCGACTTGGTATGTTTGGACATCCGAGGAAAATTTTAAAACTTGTGCTTTGATACCAAGTCTATAACGATCTGACCTAAGGGCCTAGTTGTCACATGGCAAATGAGATACCCAAAGTCATCCCATCCAAGCCATCTTAAATATCTTAAGCATTCATAGGCATAATACTTAAAGAAAAGCGGAATTTAAAACGGGGAAGGGTCTATGGGTCACTAATGACAATGAAGCAACATTAAAATGCATTCATGAAAACATATTTTTGTCCAAACATCATACCATCTAACCATGGATAGATCGAATGGTCGACGATCGTCCTCCATCAAATAGAAAAGACTTTAACATTTAACAATATAGAAAGTGAAATCCTCAAAAGGGAAACATATACATTGTCTCAAAAGAAAATATGAGCTAGAATAAAAAATGGTAGAGACCCAAACTAAGGGCACACCACAAAAACACTAGTATCGAACATCTAAAAACTAGCCATGAGCTGGTGGAGTAGCACCTGTCCCTACATGATTAAATCATGCAGGAAAAATGTGTTAGTACTTTTTGAATGTACTAAGTATGTGAGATATAATGCAAATATGAAATTGTAATATCATTCATAAATAAAGATCATCATGCATGGGACGATAAATGGAACTTTAAATATGAGCTTAAGCATGTACAAGGAATATCATATCAAGATGAGTAAAAGTCATACACATAAAGAACACATGTGATGGAACCACATCATAGAGTCATAAACTTGTGGGAGGAGACCTTAACCGACATATAGTACCATGTGAGCTACTACATGGAATCCAACATAACCCCCTACGTTAGCATGGGGAGACCACTTGCTAGGTAGAACTCCATCAACTTAACATGCATCTTTATATAACACAAATGGCTTATGTGGATCCACTAGTCTATCCTACAAGGAATCCTATGGTGGCACATAGTTAATGAGACAAAGGGTTGCTACTAAGGTTCCCTTACCGAACCCCACCTCAATGTCACATTCGGTGCCAAGTCATCCCACAGAATCTTTAAAATATAACTTAGTTAATTTATGACACTTAGAATCATAAGTAGCAAGTCTTAGGAGTAGCTCGAATTTAGGGAACCACCAAGTGAGTATTGTCCTTTCATCTTGGGGACCTTCTTAAACATCTTTAGGGCTTTTGTCAACATGTTTATATCTTTGACAAATCATAATTTTAAAACCTTTATTTAATGTCCTAATCTTTATCATAAAAGATGCAAAACTTGACTTGAAACTAGGTGGGCTAAGCTTCTAAGTTGGAACAATCATATATCACAAAAATATACATATTCATAGAAACATGCTTATTCAATATATAGTAAAACAGCCCACACTTCATTACTTTGACCCACATCATTGGGGTCATCATCATTAACTTGAAAACACGCAAAACACTAGCTTGGTAAAACATCATAGGATATCATGAAGATCATTTAATAACATAAAACATCATGAAATCATCATTAGCATGCATATTAACTTGAAAGAACTTAAAAAAATGTAAAAGACATTATATAAGACTTTGTGGGTGAAAAGAGACCCACAAATCAAACTCACATACCTTGGTAAGCTTGGGGAGAAGGAATTTGTTGTTTGAAGAAAGGACCCCTTGAACCCTAGCCTCCTTAGCTTTTTCTTCTTCTATAGGGAGTATTATCTTGCCTTAGAATTTTGAGAATAGGATAATGAGAGAATGACTAAGGTCCTTAGAGCTTTAAGGTATGGTTTAGGGCCCTTAGAATCCCAAAAATGACATAGTATAGGATTAGGATTTGCGGAAATGACAAAATTTCTCTTCATTAAAATTGTCGGATGGGATCCACGAAATTCTGATTACGGGTCGTGGTTTGAACCACAGACCGGAGTCCTATTTGTCCTATTCTCCTTTTTCAATTTTTAGAAACTACGGGTCGTCCTTTGACTTACGATTCGTGGTTGGACTCATAGAGTCCTTCCACACGTAGCCAATTTTTCTCATTTTCTTGGACCTTATCGATGAAGGGTATCTACGGGCGTTAATTGGTCTACGGACCGTGTTGTTATCATAGGTCACTTTTCAAAACCTCCAAATTTCCTTCATGTTTGGCACCCCCGTCTACGACCCTATCTACGAACCGTCAAACATTCTACGAGTCGTCATTGGGTACATGATTACCCCACACTTGGAAACTTTTTCCTTTTTTGAAGTTCATGTTTAAGAGGACAACCTACAGGCCATCAACCCATCTACGGGCCGTAAGTCGACCTCGTGGATTGACCCCAGGTCATTTTCTGCCCAACTTTTTTTATACTTCTAGGCTCCTAAACTGAGGGTCGTTACATCCTCTTTATTCCAACCTTCCAACTTCCGAGGTATTACTTTAACTATGACTTTATTCCAACAAGACACTTTAACATCATTAAAAGTATACCATTTGGGCATAAATAAATAATGTGGCAGAGTGTGTGCATCACACTTCTCTAAGAGAGTGAAAGCCAAAAAGATATTTATTTATTTATTAAAAATTCATTTTTGTTTCTTCTTTTATTTTGTTGCCATCCTCACTGCCACCACTCTTCACCCACGAGACTAGATCCCTTGATGTAAAAAAAAATCTGATCGAAAGATTTTAAGATTTTATTCAGGAATCAAAAATTCACACAACGGTTATTTAATTGGGCCCAAACATATACACAACCCTCTAACTTACCCTTAATTTTCATTTTGGTACTCTTCTTGGCTTTTTTCTATTTTAACTATTCAACTCTATTTTTTATATACCATTTAACATAAAATACTAATTTTATAAAAAAAAAAATTATAAATGTTCTTCAATTGTAATTTTGCATTTTAAAAATCAGCATTTGTCCGTTAATTTTCGTAAAAAAAATTGACGGATGAACATTGATTTTTTTTTAAAAATAATAACAATTTTTTTTTGAGAGTTTCTCTGTATTTTTGCGTGAAAAATAACATATGAAAGTGTGTTGATTTTCTTTCTTAAAAAATCAATGACAATCCAGCGAAGGTTGTCGAGTTTTGACTTTTTTCAGTAATGTTATTAGCTATGCACAAGAGTCTTATTTTTACTCATTGAAGATAGGTTCTTTTATCCGCATTGAGTTGAATGAAAAATCAGAAAGCTAATATTTGATTTAAATCTAGATAGCTTGGATATAAAATAAAAGTGTTGTTTGATTTAATTGATGGTTTAAGAAAGAAAACCGACACACTTTCCTCGGTTATTTTTTGAGGAACATATAGATAAACTCTAAAAAATTATTTTTTTTAAATAAATTAACGTTCATCCTTAATTTTTTAAAAGAGTATGTGAAAACTCACCACCAAACATCGATTTAAAATGAAAATATTGAAATAAAGAACATAAATTAAAATTTAAAAAAATATAAAACTAGTATTTGAATTTAAATGATACATAAAAATAGAGTTGAAGGGTTAAAATGAAACACGGATGAGATAGAATGCCAAAATAAAAAATGAGAGCAAGTTAGAGGGATTGTGTGTATGTGTTTAGTTGGCTTTTGTGGCATGTGAAATATATTCACACCCCACTTTGTTGATACATTGGATAGAAGTCTCTAAATAAAACATGAAAATTTGAGTTGAAGGGTTAAAATGGAACGAGGTTAAATTGGATTTTCAAAATGAAATTTAGGAACAAGTTTAACAGTCTGCATATGTGTTTGGCCTTTTGTCTAAGGTCGAATCTTTTAATAAAGAAACTTCATGTTTCAAAATTACTATAGATCTAGTAGATATATGATTAGAGCCTAAATTTCAAGAAACTTGGCACCAAAATATTGTGGTTTGAGCAAAACATTATTGAGATGTTGGTAGCCAATGTCACGTAGATGGAGATTTTAAGTTTGTCATTTCAGCATTTCACTATCTGCTTCTTACAGGTTGTGCACATGGCAGCACTAGTATGCATGTATCCTAGCTGTTTCCCTCAACAAGAGAAATATTTTCGCACAAAATTAATCAGTTAACTGTTGAATTCAGGTTCAATCGCATACTCGTACACTGGAGCAAACCTCAGGCATTGGACTCCGAAGAAATAGAAGATGAAGGCAAGGATAAATTCGTGAGTTGGCTAAATCTAGACTACTAACATCCAAGAAGTGGTATTTCCCTTTTTGATCTAGTAGACCGCTTACCAAAAACAGAAGATCAATCGGTGCCTAGCCTAAAGCAACAAGTAGAAACAACTCAGAACTCCATAGTTATGACGACGCCACTATGGTTGATATAATATTTTGTGTTCTTTTGACAGCATTGAGAAATCAGTTATAAACTTGGAAGGTTTTGAGACAAGATAAACAAGGGTTTTGAGACAAGATATACAAGTCCTTCTACGTTTGAAGAGAAGGTGAAAGGTCGAAAAAACTAGTCAGCTCGAGTTACATATATATATTATTCAAACTAAAACACACTATTTATTTATATCGAGTCCTTACACATTGCCACAGAGAAGCATAATACAAATAGTATTTCACCTATTTGCTTAAAATCCTGAACCCACCACTCATCGTGCTCAGCTCAAGTTGCATATATATAATTCAAGATGCTTAAAACACACTTATTTATACCGAGTCCTTGCACACTGTCATAAAGGAACACTAATACATTATTATTTCACATGTGCCGACTTTAAAATCCTGAATCCGCCTCCAAATGTGATGGACCACATTTTTCCTTCACATTAGCTAATGTCTGGCTTATGGCAGTCCCTTATTAGACACAGGGACTTCATTCCTGCAGACTTCCCATGTTAGAAGCCTTCTCATTTTTCATAATGGCATGGAATAATGTAGCTCGATCCTCCTCAACAATTTCTCTCAACAACTCATCTTCAATTTTTGGTGCTTGCCAGTGAGAAGGGTCCTCCACAAGGTCTTCACTGAATATCATGCTTGATACCCATTCTTTCCATGTTGTTCTTTTGTACTTCTCCTCTTCCAGCGTGCCCGTCGCCAGAAGCTGGTAGACATAAACAACTTTGTCCTGGCCAGGACGAAAAGCCCGTGCAATGGCTTGCTTGCTTTTAGAGGGATTCCACTCCGAATCCAGTAATATTACACGCGATGCTGCAGTCAAGCTAATGCCTTCTGCACAAGTTGTAATAGATGCCAACATGACCTTTGAGTGTCCACCTGGCTCCTCAAATTGATCCATTATCCTTCCTCTTTGAAAAAGCTCAATGTCACCTTGAAGCACCAGTACTTCGATGCCCTTTCTCCACCCATAGAACCTCTCAAATATCTCCAGAAAAAGATTAATTGGAGCAATATTGTGGCAAAATATCAAAACCTTTTCTTTCCTGAAGAGACAACGAGGCACTAGGCTCATTACAAATTTGACTTTCGAACCCAGCTTCAGATCAAACTTGAATTTCTGGAGAGCCTCCAGCTCCTCTTCCTTGAAATACTGGCTAGAGCATGCTGTCGTTCTGATCAACCAAGGATGGATTGCACCAAGGGTAATCAACAGCTCCAACTCTAGTGGAAATCCTTTGTAGATGGGCCTTTGATTTTGAAGCTTCACCAAAATTTCTTGTTGAAGAGTAGTTGATTTCATCATCAAGGTGTAGCATTGTAAACCAGGAAGGTTATCAGATGTTCCACCATCATGCACATCTATGAATCCACCTGTTAGTTTCTTCAATATGTTTAGGCCTTCTTTCCTTTTCTTGGGGATGTCTGAGTCAATGACGCTTGAGATTTTATCAATGAACATCTTTCTTGCTCGGTTTTCCAATGAAAAGCGCGATGCACCTTTGTTTTTCTTCTTGTACTTGGGATCCAGCTCCTTCAAGACCTCATCAACAAAGGTTGGCCTTGCTAAGGTAAGTGTGTTGAAATACTCTCCAAAATTATTCTGAAATAATGTACCAGAAAGTAAAATCCTAAGCCGTGTATTGACCTTCATTAGACCTTTTCTTAACCTGGATTTTGTACTTCTTGGGTTGTGCCCTTCATCAAGTATTAGTAGCCCTGGACACTGCCGCAACACCTGGGCCATATACTTCCTATGTGCATAAGGTGAATCTTCCCGTGTTAGTGTTAAAAAAGAGGTATAGCCCATAAGGAGAACACTGGGTTGCGAAAGCCACATCTGCATTTTCTCAAGGCAGTCCAAGACATGCATGACATCTTGGTTGCGAGGAAGACCAGGACATAATTTCACCTTTTCCCTTAGAACCTCTCCCTTAAAGGTTTGACCACCATGAATTTGGTAGACTGGCACAGGAATCTTCCACTTAAGTACTTCTTTGTACCAGGTGTAGAGTGTTGTCTTGGGAGCAAGGACCAATGGTCGTGATCCAGGAAATAACTTCAGGTAGCTTACAAGGAAGGAAATAATCAGTAAGGTCTTCCCAGCTCCTGGAGTATGAGAAATAACACAGCCACCTCTCTCTTTGCTCTCTGGTTTCATTTCTGCAGGTACTATGGATCCAGCAATATTTTTCCACAGAAATTCAAAGGCTCTCTTTTGGTGTACCCGTAATTTATTTCCTAGATCAGGTATCAACGCCCAGACATTTTCTTCCCCTTCTCCTGATGATGAGGGTGCATTGGAAGAAGCAGGAACGGACAAAGTATCAAGGCCATCATCATCCTGCTTGTGATCTGTAGCTTCTTCAGTTCTTTGCTCCTTGCTGGAACTGTAGTTTGACGTAGGCATCTATAGATATTAACTAATGGTTAGTAAGCATGAAGAAGAAAATAAGCAAAAGAGTGTAGCAATAAAAGCCTAACATGCAAGAATCATAGTCTAGATCTGCTTCTACATGTGTATTGAATTACATGCCGAATATACTTTTATTACGTGTAGGACAAAGTGATGACAAGGACCAAGACAAAGCTTTATTTTATTTTATTTTTGAGAAAAGGTAACTTGCAAGACAAAGCTTTATCTCTATGTCAAACATTTGCGAATTGCCACCATTTCTTGGAATCTTCTACAGGGGCAATCTCTCAGACGCCATAAGCAGGTGCTTCAGGATAAGAGAAACTGAAATAAGTTTGACACTTTGACTTACAAAGGGTGGTGGAACATCCTTTATTTCAGTGCTAACGAATCCACATAACCGGCAAATAATTCCAATTTCTTCATTAAGTCGATAATCATGTCGACAAACTTCTCCACGTATTTCAGCTCCTATCCTGACATTACTTGCATATTGAACATGGGAATCCTGTGTCATATTTGATAAGGACAGCATCAAACATAAGGTAACACAGCAGTGATATAATCAATAGATAAAAGAAAAATAGCATTCACTATTGATCAAGACAATATCAAAACACAGTACAATAATTTCCAGCAAAAAGCACATTCCATGAACATTACATCTTAGTTAACATTACCATGCCAGTAATTATTCAAATGACAAACCTCACTGTCATCTAGAAGATAACATGATGCCAGAGCTAGTTCCATCTCTTTCCATAACATATCAATTTCTGAAACCTCTTCGTCCTTATTGATTGACAGATTCTCAGCTGTGACTCTGTGACTAGATTTTGTTGACTGGAACTCTTTCCATTGATCAATTATTGGTGGCTGTTCCTTATTAAGTGTGGCATCAATGTTTGCCATGCACCTTCTAATCAGTTCCTTGTACACATTAGCCGCTACAGAACCCTTTTTGAATGATCTTATATCATAAATACTATCCTTCTTTGAAGAATTTCTTTTGTACTTCTTATGCGAACCTAATGTCCCACCTCTACGATCAAGTCCCATGAACTTTAATTTTGAAATTTTGACTTGCCCCCAGCGTCTAGCTTCTGCTTTTGTGAAGTTCATTCTGGAAGCTTTCCTATCATGCGATGTTGAAGAACTATTGAAATAAATATATCTGGAAACTATTTCACCAATCTCTGCAGACACATCTTCAGGAACATCAACATCAAGTGGAACATGTTCATGGACAATTAGATCAGTTCTCGAAGGAGGGTGCAGGGGAATGATAGCAAGTTGATGTTGACTGTCAGCTGTAACTGATTTTTTGTCTGCAAGCTTATTTACATCTGATTTCATTGCATTTCTCCATCCAGATGAACTTTCAGAGGATTTCTTCTCATGAGGTCTGATATTTCCTCCAAACAACTCTCTCTTGTAAGACCTGGCAATTTCTTCAATTTCACCATTTCGATAAGCATGATCAGCCTGAATAGAAAGTGCAAGTGGTAGTTCTTCATAGTCCACTTTTCTCCTACCCCCGACTAACCGTGTCATCTCAACATCAAATTCCGACAAATCATCATCACATCCATAATAACGCTCTGGCTGTACAAATCGACGTTTTGACCTTCGTGGGCCCATTAGGTCATACAGAACCAGAGGTCCAGCTTCACTTACGTCACTGGTAGGATTTATATCTGGGATATCCCTACTGAATTGAAAAACAGTGGTTGTTGAAAATCCATTTTCTAACTTGAAATTCACGGAGTAAGAATGTTGGTCGGAATTTGATTCTTTTTGGAAAAGATCATCATCCACAATCTCATAGACAATCTGGTTGTGTATAGATCTCACATCAAATGTAGCTTCTTTCAGAACAGATGCAGTCAGTAACCATGTGATGTCAGAGGAGAATTTTCCTATAAATAGTTTAAAAGTCTGCAACGAATTGCAGTCCTCAGAAGAACTCCAACGGTAATGTTTGTCCTCACAAGGTTTAGGTTCAAGTTTTTGGAGAATTGCAATCTGATCAATGGGCAACATATTTATCTCTTTACTTAGAGTTTTCTTCAAAATGGGAGGAGGGCCTTGAGTGACATAAACACTGACATAAAATTTGCAAGTACAAGTGAGCTCATGAGGCTTCCTCTCTATAGATCTTATTTTTGCATCAATCCACACCTACATGGAAGAACCAAAGGTAAATAAGCACATCAAGATAGTAAACTTCACAGGAAAGCAACCCCAACAAAAAAATGGAGGAAGCATTATGTGCTACTCCATCAGAAGTCAGGAAGAACCCAACATAAGTACAACAATTGGTGGAAAATATCCTCTTTTATTTAGAATATAAAAGAAGGCAGTACAATTATCCAATGCTGCTACTTACAGGCTTGCCATCTTTCTCATCTCCTGAATCTTCTCCTTGGTAGGGGATTGAAAGCACACAAACCTCAAGTCCAGGTCGTAAGAAGCAGGCACAATCAGATAAAGTAGCTTTCCTAGACCTCATTCGAAGATTTGTTACCGGAATATTTTCCTCAATCCCCTCCCCATTAACTCGAACATGAGTAGTGATGGTCCCCATGCTGATCCTTAGGCGCTCCACAGCTTGCCAAGAGCCATACCAGAATGTCTCAAAAGCTGTCAAACGATACAGGAACAATCAAAGTGCAAAATCAAAATGAAGATGCAGTCCTATGTCAGACATATAATTTACAGCCTCATTTCAACAGAAAAGAAGTGATTCATATTCAGTTCAGTCTTGTCTCTCATATCAACCGTTGCAAAGAGATAGTTTGCTTCAGAAAAGAATAGCAAGTCATTTGCTTAATATGCACAATTCATTTTGTATCAAGAACAACTAAAATCAAACTTTGGAAGGAGACTAAACATCAAGCAAAGGGAGGTAATACTCAATGCTTCAACAAGAGGCAGGAATATTGCAACCATTTGACAACTTTTTATGACTGAATGGTAGTATGAACAATTAGCAAAAACCAGTTTCTGTTTGTCTTTCTGTAGCTGGTATCGCTTATAGCTAAAAAGCATGCATGTACTCGTGCAGGAAAAAGAATAGAACTGCTATATAACAAATATGAAGCAGGAGAAAGAGTGAAGTCTTGTCTAAAGGATAAAACTTCAGCAATGCAATATATGGTTTCACTTATAGAAATTAATAAATGTTACCAGAGAGTAGACCATCAGATCAAGGCCTTCGGAAACATAAAGAAGTTGTTTAGATTAGGTTTGACTCCTTATAATCCAATAGTAACCAACAATTAAAATATCAATGTCATCACAAGATTCCACTCCAATAATTTATTGCTTCAATAAACAGAATATATTGCACAAGTGTTTTTAACAATGTCATCAGAATATATTGCGCAAGTGTTTTTAACAATGTCATGATGGTTTGATGATTCATCATTCAAAACCACATACTTAAATAAGCATTCTCCCAGATAGCTTCTGCTGATAACATTAATCAAAAAGTGAAAATGAGAACCAGTTAGCAAGTCATTGCTTACGTTGTGGATCAATTGGATGAGCATTGTAATGTATATGCCTCTTCATCGGCACGATTCAATTCCAACCTTGTCAGCAGTCAGAAGAAAGAATCACTTTAGTTGTGTCCAATAGCTGCAACGGATACTGACAGGGCCGGATTTTAAGTCAGCACTAAAGCAACTAGCTATGTACAATATTTCCATCTGTTGCTGAAAAAATTTCCCAGTATAACCAACTGTTTAAAGTCATGGACAATCAAAAGAATCTAAAACATTTTTGTAAGATGACATAAATAGAAATACTGCTATTCTATCTCATTCCTTTTTGTTTCTGTTCCTTCCATGAAATGGTCAAATTTTTCTAATTCAATTGATTTTGTTTTTCCTTTAATCTCATTCTCATATCTAACACAACAAAACTAATCAGTGAAAAAGCATTTCCTGAAGCACCACACCGTTTGAATGTCCATGTTGAATTTTACATAATCATAATCTAAGTTGTTCAGACTCAAGTGTAGGTGTCCGCTTCGGGTGAAGATGTAGAGGTCGGATACTCTGATCTAGATTTTAACATTTAGGGATACAGCTCCATATATGGATATAGTCAAGGGCGAATTTATGTGTTAAATTTGGGTCATGGGAACCCGTGGTCATCCGACTAAATTCGATATATTACTTGTATAATTCTTAAAGAATATATTAAATACTAGCTAAAGGAGTCCATTCTCAAAATGATAAGTTGGGCCACTGGTTTAAGAGCTCTTTGTCAACATGAAGGTTGGGGGTTCAATCCCAGCCAACAACACCATTTTGTCCCTTTTTTAAAAATAAAGTAATGGTGCACCCATGGTCTTGAATTCCTAGATTCGCCTATGAGATATTACGCGGAAACTCTTGAGGAGAAAATATTGATCAAGAAGAGAATCCTAGAAGGAGATAAAAGGAAAGGAAGTCACAATAGAAATTTATACATACAAGGTATTTTACTTTCTTCATTTCCACCTTACTTTTTGTTTTGATTATAGAAATTATTGAATCTATCCAGAATTTCTCCCTTGAATTTGGTCAAGATGCCCAAAATGGGTTGAGCAGATCAGGTATGGATACCACACCCGTGTGGCATCGAAAGTAAAGAGTTCAAACAACTTATATCATAACTATAAAACAGAAAAACTTTCGTTTCTGAAGATAAATTCTCAGTATGTAAGGGAGAACTATATATATATACATATATATATATATAAGTGGAGCTAGAATAAGAGCTGGGGGTTCAGCCAAACCCAATAATTTTGATCCAAATTCTATATTTGTGTAAAGAAATGTAATGAATATGTATAAACTTTTAATTTAGAACCAATAACTAGAATCCCAGACCTACAAACTTCAATCCTTAGCTCTGCGGCTATCTATACTGTCTAAGAAACAAGGAAACAGAGTTGCATTAAAGTGAAATTTATGGGTAACTTATGGGGTTGAGCCACTAAAAGCAATGGCTTTAGGCAAGAAAAATGAACCAAAGGCCCCCAAATTCAGTTCGTTCAAATACGAAAACACACATACAAAAATAGTAAATTCAACCGATTAAATGAAGAACTGTAAAAGCAGATGAAGGAGATACATACGTAAAACAGACAACCAGATCTGATGAAGGCGTTGTAAGATGTTAGTATTAATTGTCTGTATAACCCTAATAGCACACTTGAAAGAAACAAAATACCTGAACAGCTTGTTTGGACGGTGGTTTTGGTGGTATGGTATGGATAGTAACAAAATAATATTTGTTTAGATTCTTATTGGTAATTACGAAAACTTTATTTTTTGAAACTATCAAAATATATACTTTGTTTATCAATTTTACTTGTTCTCTATTGACTTTGTTTGGCATAGACATTAAAAAGTAGTAAATGATATGAGTAATTTTACTACAGAAATGAATATAATTAATGACAAAGGTAAATCAGGAATCATTTGATTTCATAAACTAGATAAGCATTGTTGAACATTCTAAAATAGTATAGAAGTCAAGTAAAGATGAACGGAGGAAGTATATTATTATCACACTCTTTTTCAAGTTTTCTAATTGATGTATGTGAATATGTAGTATTGTTTCGACTTTGGGCTATAAGTTTATGTAATTAGTTATTATTTCTAATTATTGCTTTTATTAAAAAAAAAATTTAAAAAATATTGATAAATTTAATATTTATAATAATTAAAATTATTTTCAAAAATATGTCAGTTATGATACACTATCCTACAGTCAAACCAAACAACAAAATTATCACTAATAATCAGTAATTATATAATCTATTCAAATATTATATTGTATTGTATAGTACAATATAGTACCTTTCTGCACCTTACCATACAATATCGCAAATTATGAAATCATAAAAAATCACCATCCAAATAGAGGGTAAGACTTGTTTGATAGGTGGACAGAGTTATGCATTACAATAATATGAGTATTAATTAGAAAAAATTAAGTTCATACCCCTTTGAATCAAACTATTTGCATCCATATACCCTTTATATTTATGTCCCCTTAATTAGTTACAATTAATACTCTCCCTATTTGTCTATTATTAAAATTTGTGTGCTAGGGTATTAATATACTGACAGACTACTAGAAGATTAAGTTCAGTCATATATGATACTGATATAGTATCAATATATCGACGGAGTATCGCAAAAATATATTTTCAACTAATTTAGAATTTAATAAATAAAATTGTGACTTTAATAAGTAAGATTGTGACTTTAATAATTTTTTGTTAATTGTTTCTTATTTATTTCTTAAAAAGAGCTCAAATTTTATATAATATCAATTGGGTATCAATATATCGATGGAGTATTATAAAAGAATAAGCTCACTCCTATATGGTATCAATATACCGAAAGAGTATCACAATTGAATCTATTTTGTGTAATTTTTCCCAAGTTAAATTATAGAGTAAATTTCATAAATGGTAAATATATAAAGCCTAATTATGCTCCATAGCTATAGTTTAAATAATTATATTTCGTGACTATAGTTATAGCAACGTTTGTATAATTCGCGTAACATTTGTATAATTTGTTATACAATTCGCAGTTTTTATATAGCGTTTGTATATTTTGTTATACAATTCGTGCACAACATTTGTATAATTTGATATATAATTCACAGTGTTTGTATATTTCGCTATACAGTTTAATCCGCGCACAACTTTTGCATAATCACGCACAACGTTTGTATAGTAAATATTTATCGCAAGCCGTAATTAATTTAAACTATAAATACGTTAACTAATTAACTAGTTTATATTTGCTTATCTACATAATTTTTCCTAAATTATATGGATAATCAATAGATGCACTATAATATAGTTTTTTGTAATTAAAAGTATTACGAGATATTACATAAGTAAAAAATAATATTCTAATTGACATATTCTTTTAAAAAAAAAAAGGATAATTGGCCTATTCAATAAAGTGAAGTTTACTTTTTTTAACCGTTTTGGAATAATTTTGATAGTTTATGTAACAATTGATTATGTTGAAATAGTTTTCAAAATTATAATTAATAAGAGAGATTTAAATATTTGTATTGTTATGTAACATGTAATAATTTATATATGTTTATTTTTATCTTACAAAATATTACAAAAAATGTTATGCAATCAATTAAAAAAATAATTATTAAATTATAATCAGTTATAACATTTTTTAAAAATATATGAGAATAAAATATATAAAAAAATTAAATAAATATAACTTTAAAAAACAAAAACAAATTGACTTTATATCACCCCTTCTATTAAGCTTCTCTTGAAGTTAAATAAGATTGAAAAGTTTTTAGAGGAAAAAGACACCAAAAAACAAAACAAACCTTAGGAAAAGAGTTCTCATTATGCAACTTTGCTATATATGTTAGAGTTGTTGACTTAACAACGTGATTAGTACCTGGTTGTCCATAATAACTAAAGTAGAGCATCTATCAAAACAGAGATAAAAGGAGAAGAATTTGAAGATTCAAACATATATAAATTAATTTTTCATATACAAAAAAACACTAGCAAAACGCAGAAAGTAGAAACAATGGCCAAAGTTGGTGATTTAATAAGAATCATATTCTAGGCATAAAAAGGGGAAAATGCTGCACCTTCGTTAAAAAAAATTCTCCAAAAGGGGAAAATACTGATACCACACTTATAAGTATGAGGAAAGAATTTAATTTACCAAATTGAGAAATATATATCGGCTGAATCTGACATACATGTTGTCTCCTCCAAATAGAATTATTCAATTCACACAAAGCTGTAAGCAACAACTTTGAAGTCGGATGCAGGAAGAATAAGAAAAATTTGATAGTCCAGCGAGATTAATTTTGCAAATTGAGAAACTTTTTGCTTCACGGAGATCTAGGGAATTCGGGAGATGGAGTGAATAGAGAGCGAACAAGGGAAAAGTCTAGAGGTAAAACTGATTTAAGGGAAAAAGTTGATTCTCTTCTTTGTGCATTACTGGTTCATTAACTGTGTTTTTTCATGAACCTTTGCCATCATTTTGAGCGGAATACTTTGGAACCCACGCTAGTAAAGTTGATTTTCTCCTAGGGATTTGAGTTATTGTTCGCTTTTCTATGCCATATAATAGACTTTTGTGCATTACTCCATTGACTGTCTTTTTTCATGACCTTTGCGTTAATTTTGAGGTGAATACTTTGGAACCCACGCTATTAAAGTTGAATCTCTGCTAGGGGTTTGGCCTCATTGTCCGCTTTTCTATGCCATATAATAGATTTTTGTATATTATTTTTTTTAATAATATTCTTCGAGAAAAAAAATAATTATTTTTTTTAATTTTATTATTTTTATCATTATCTAAATAAAAGTTAATGTTGGATTTACTATGATCTTATATTTACGACATATATTATTTGTTACAGGGATATAATGTTCTATTTTAATTGACAAATGAGATTAAATTTTTTTTTTTACATTTTTATTAGTTAATATGATTTAAATAAAAAACAAATACAAGAAAATGTTTCTTTAAAAATAATATTTTTATTAGGATCGCAATATATTTAAAAAGAAAAAATATATATATTTATTTAGAGAAGGATATTTCTGACCCATTGGTAATAGTAAGAGCATTTTTGTATCAAAGTATTAAATAAAAATTAATGTTGGGTTTCCTACGATCTTATATTTATGATATATATTATTTGTTACAAGGGTACGATGTTCTATTTTAATTGATAAAGTGAGATTAAGAAAATGACATTTCTGATTTATTTGATAACAATAAGGACATTTTTGGATCAAAGTATAAACCAAAAACATTTTTATTCCTTGTAATTTAAGGATATTTTTTATTTTTTTTTCCCCAATTCTTTTTCATGACCCCTTACGATAATTTTGAGGTGAATACTTCAAAATCCACGCTAGTAAATCAGCACGGTTAAAGTGAAAAGTGAAAACACAAACATATTCTTCGCTTGATAGAGTAGCTCTAAACTCACTATCACTTGACAAGTGTTTGAGCTTAAAATCTAGCGCTAAATTTTATATTTGATATATTTTTTTATGAAAGTGACCATATTAATTTTATTTTATTTTTAAATAGCAAGTAGGAGTTCCTTAAGAGAAAAAAGAAAAACTTTTATAGCAAGAAGAAATAAATTATGACGAGTTTTCACAAGTAAAGATGACAAAACGCAATGAAAGAAGATAAACACAACGAGTAGTTTGTAGGAATATTGGTTACCACAATAATGGGTCCAACACTGAGGAGTAGTTGCAACCACTCCACTAACTATGGGTAGGCATTTTCATGGTTGGATTAATTGAAAAAATTGAACTCAACCCACAAATTCACACACACATATATATATATATACTAGTTTTTCGGTACGCGCTTTGCACGTGTAATCCATACTAATAAATATATTATAATTTATACTATTATTAATCTAATACTACATGTTTCATCTTTGAATAAGAAGAAAA